>JAYJMB010004308.1:0-13108 GCA_036873735.1 Pouteria campechiana | reverse complement strand
GAAAAATCATGGTATTATCATGTGGATTTATGGTGTAAAGTGGAGTAACGACCCCAGGAGGGCAGGGCGTTACACAATGTCTTGCACTTTTAAAAAATAAACATGCATAACTCATTAAACTATGGAGTCTGAAGTTTATATATTAGCTGCGATTGCTAGTAAACAGGCAAAATGGGTAAGAGATATTCATATGGAATTACCTTCATGGTTTAAATCAATGCCTATTATACCTTTGTATTATGATAGTACCATGGGCTTATAATCATACATATAATGGAAAATCTACCATGGGCTTATAATCATACATATAATGGAAAATCTAAACATATAAGTCTAAGGCATAGCTATATTAGAGATCTCATTAAAAAGGGAGTGGTGAATATTTCATTCATTCAGTCTAAGGAAAATTTAGCCTACCCACTCACTAAATCTCTTGCAAGAGATATGCTCTAGAAAAATTCAAGGGGATGGATTTAAAGATAATAGAAAATAAGTTACCTATGATGGAAACCCAACTTGTGATTTGATCACTTTCATAATCAAATTCAATAGAACAAACAAGTAATGGTGATAACTAGATGCACTAAAAAGAACTCCATCCAGGTATAGTGCATGCCTGTATGGGTAACATGGAAATTGAGTAATATCAATTAATGAGCTTAATCTACATAGAAGCGTTCTGACCATATAGGTGCACTTTGAACAAGGTCACTTATAAAAGTGTAGAAGTTAAGCCACTTCAATAAGATTTGGCTAATCTCTAGAGAACTTATGAAGAACTAGAATTTTAGCGTAAGGCCATAAATTTGCTAGTTGTAAAACCCCCAACTCCAAGGTGCTACATACTTATATTCCAGAGAAGAGTTCTACTAAAAATCTGGCAAAATCTTCCCTAAAATATAAGGGTCAATAGATGTTCATACAATCTCATACACATCCACAGTCCCTAAAATCATATGAAAATCTCAAATGCATGATAATAAACTAACTAAACATAAATAAAATCCATACATTCTCAAATCAATGTGTTGGCTCATATGCCATACTACAAGTTTGATCCATAATCATCAAATACACCAATCTTAATCAAGAAATAAATAATAACAAAGGAAATAACAAGTCTGCAACATCTCCTCACATCCATGAATACGCCTAATTCTTTTTATAAGCACCAACCCCTGGTTGGGCTTCCCCATTAGTCTTGATATCTAAAATCATAGAAGAAAATAGAGTGAGTTTGGACAAACTCAATAAGAGTGAATAGAGGATTAAATCAATAAAAATCAACAAAAGTGCAACTCAGCTCAAATCATGTCAATGTAAACATGTTAAACATGCAAATATATGCTCATATACATATATCATAGTATATGCCACTAAGGCAATCATCCACCACTAAGGCAATCACATAACATACCATCTTGAGCATACCAAATAAGTTAGCCACCACGGGCATACAATACATCCAAAGCCACCACGGATATATAATATAATAATAGCCACATGCAATGCAAATGCAATGCTATCTCCAAAGTAAATCAAATCACATAACCAAATCCAAATTTGCAAGATAACACATGATAAAATTCAATCGCATTATAATGTGTATGTGGTCAAATCAAAATCATAAAATAATTTCACAAAATTCATTTCATAATACAATAAAAACACATGCCAATCAAACTCGATGCCCATATGCCAGTATAACAAAACATGAATCACTCATAAAAGAATTTAGAGAAAACCTACTCACCTCAAATGAAATAAATCCCTAATATTCAATTCAACACTTGACTCCCAAATCAAAGTCCAATAGATCCTACACACCACATTGGACATTCACAGACATCCACATGAGGGATCTAACTCAACTGTATAAATTACTAAGTGAAATTCACCCATCCTTTCCCTTTGATATTTAGGGTTTAATTATCATTTTCTACATCCCATCACTCATTGCATAATTGGGTAAACTTATAAATACCAAATTAGCCCCATTGCATCAATACTAACTTGGCTTATGAAGGTTACAAAATTTTAACTTGTAGTCCCTTTTCCAATCTACCAATTGGCGAAGTATAACCCATCATTCCATAACAAAACTCATCACAAATTCAAGGGCATTACCCTAACTGATTACACTTACATTTTAATTACCTAATTGAATTCAAATAAACAAAATTTCCATGTGCATAAGCTGACCATGTTGCTACCCATTTTTGGGGTGATTTTCAAGAAGCAATCCAATTGAAGTTTTCACTCTAATACATTACTATTTCTTCCCAATTTCTATCCTACTTTTAATCATGCATTTAGAATCTCTAATACTCTATTTTGATACTCATATAATATCCAATTAAGTGTCTTAATCCAATCTCCCAAATTCACTTTTTTTCCCATTGAGAAATTTCATCAAACATTCAATATATATGCATAGTTTGTAAATTTCAGCAATACACAATCTGTTTTGTATAATTCCCCCAACATAGAATCTATTTGCAACATTTTGAGCATCATAATAAAAATATAATCTAATTAGCTAAACCCTAAATCAATCACATAGGCTCCCTTTCCATCCTACTTAGTTTCATTCAGGCATATCATCAAGCAATTCATATACATGACTTCAATTCGCAATTTCCAAATTTATGCAACATATAAAACCTAATTCCAGCAATATACATTCATAATTTTGCATTATTAACTTCCCAATAGTTACATTAATAACTTAATTAATCCAAAATTCAATCAAATACATTATCATCATCGTCATTCACTCCTACATTGCTTCTCATCGGTGCATTTCATCAAGCATTCAATGTGCATAGATTAGTTTGCAAATTTCAGCAACATATGTTATATGAAATAAATTTCCAATACTTTACAAATTATTCCTAGCATAATTAACACCTAATTAACATCATAAACAATCTAATTAAACTTCAAATTCATTCCATAAGCTGTCCAGTCACATCTCACACCCAAACAACTTGCCCTTGCCCCACCATATTGCTATCCATTTTGTGGACAGCAATATATGGGAGTTTCTCACGCCCAAAACATTCTCAACTTGCTACAATCTTCCTCCAAACCATTTCGGCATGAAAATCCCCAAATAATCATGCAAAAATACCCCAAACAAATCTACCTTTTTACATATAATAATCCTAGCAACCAGAAAAATTTTAAATTAATCAAAGGGAAGTATTTACCTTTAATCCTTATATTGATTCCTTCTCCAAAAACAAAGATCCATCTTGATTCTTTAAAGCCCTACACAAACAACATCAGGAATGGGTTCCTCTTGATGATTCTCATGTCCAAACAAGTTGCAATGAGAAGCTCTAATGTTGTGAGATTGATTGCAAGTAAAATCCAAAATTTCCATGAAAGTTTCAATGGAAAAAGGTGAAGGTGGGGGGCTGCAATGGTGGGTTAAGAGGGGCATGAAAGTGATGGAGTAGTTTAGGGCATTTTTAGTTTTGGTGCTCCGGTAGTGAATTTCCTATCCCATGCATGTGCACCACTAATTTTCCTCTATTCTTTGCCAGAAATCCTTTCAATAATGTGATTTATGTGTCATTACATCTCTATCACATATTTATATTAAATTGAGTATACAAACCCCTTCCAAATTCCAACAATTCATGTTCAAAATAATCTAAATTAAATTAATTAGAAAAAAATTCCTTACCTAAAAATTTGGGATGTCACATTCCACCCTCCTTACAAAAATTTTTGACCTCAAAACTTCAGTCCTCATTCCATAAGTAAGGATACTTGAATTTAACCATCTCTTCAAGTTCTCATGTTGCTTCCTCAATTTGGTTGCTCCACTGGACTTTCACAAAGCAAATCACCTTATTTCTAAGCTGCTTTTCCTTACTATACAATACCCGGACTAGTTGTTCTATATACTTCATATTCTTCCTAATCTAAATCTCTTTTGGTCTTAACACATGAGAGGGATCCGAGTCATACTTTCATAAAGAAGATGCACGAAAAACATTATGCACCTCACTCAATGATGGTGGTAATGCCACTTAGTAAGTCACCTTACGAATATATTCCAATACCTCATATGGTCCCACATACCTTGGACTCAGTTTGCCTTTAGTATCAAACCGCACTACCCCTTTCAAAGGAGATACCTTCAGAAATATAATGTCTCCCACTTGGAACTCCAAATCACGATCTTCATATCATTATAACTCTTCTGGCGTGTCTGAACAACTTGAATCTTCTCTCTAATCCATGATACCTTGTCCACTGTATCTGCAATCATCTGTGATCTAATCAATGCTCTTTCACCAACGTTATCCCAATGTAATGGTGATCTGCACTTTCGACCATACAAAGCCTCGAATGGAGCCATCTGAATACTTGAATGATAACTATTATTATATGCAAACTCTGCCAATAGTCCATGCTCTACCCCATTCCATTACACATGCCCTCAACATATCTTCTAACTACCTATTCACCCACTTTGTTTGTCCATTTGTCTGTGGATTAATGTAAGGCTTTCCAGAACTTAGAGGTAAACATTGAACCATGATTAGTAATAATCCACTTAGGTGCTCCATGTAATCTTACTATCTCCTTATGATAAATCTAGGCATATTTATCAACTGTATATGTTATTTTTATAGGAACAAAATGAGTCACCTTAGTCAACCTGTCTACAATCACCCAACACCTGTCATATCCCGTTGTAGTTTGGGGCAATCCAATAATAAAATCCATCATAATATTCTCCCATTTTCACTCAAGAATTTCAATAGGTTGTAACAAACCACTCGGCCTTTGATGTTCAGCCTTCACCTTTTGACAAGTCAAACACTTAGCCACACATTTGGCTACATCACTCTTCATGTCATTCCACCAATAATGAGTCTTCAAATCATTATACATCTTCGTACTCCCTGGGTGAATGATATATGGTGAATAGTGGGCTTCCTCAAGTATCTTTTGTACTATTGCTACTTTCTTAGGAATCGCCAACCAATTCTTATACTTCAGAATACCATATGTGCCCATGACAAAATCTAGTAACTTACAATCTCGATCTCTCTCTCTATCTCATTTTCTAAAACTCCTCATTTGCAATCTCTTCCTAAGATAGCTTGATCTCATCTATAAAGGTTGGTTGAATATTCAACTGGCACACCTATGCAACCAACCCTTCTCTACACACATGCAAATCGAATTTCCTCAGTTCCTTAAATACTCCTTTCTTCTGAGTAAGCATACATGACATACTACTCCCTAACTTCTTACTCAGTGCATCAGCCACTACATTGGCTTTCCTTGGATGGTAATGGATATTCAAATCATAATCTTTCAATAACTCTAACCATCGCCTCTGCCTCATATTCAACTCCTTCTGTGTAAAGATGTACTTCAAGCTCTTCTGGTCAGTGTAGATATCAAATTTCTCACCATATAGAAAGTGCCTCCAAATCTTCAATGCAAAAACCATTGCCACTAACTCCAAATCATGTGTCAGATAGTTCTGCTCATGCGGCCTCAACTATCTAGAAGCATATGCTATCACATTTCCATTCTGCATCAATAAATAGCTAAGCCCATTCTTAGAAGCATCATTATAAACTACAAATCCACCTTGACCTAATGGCACTGTCAACACTAGCGCTTCCACCAAATGCTGCTTCAATTCCTGGAATGCTTCCTCACACTTATCAGTCCAATCAAATCTACTTCCCTTACGAATCAGGCTAGTCATGGGCACTCTAATAGTGGAAAATCCTTCCATAAACCTCCTATAATATCTAGTCAATCCCAAAAAACTCCTCACCTCTATCACATTACTCAATCTTGGCTAGTTCACCACTGCCTCTATCTTGTGAGGAACTATAGAAATACCATCAACTGAAACTATATAACCTAGAAATATCACACTGTTCATCCAAAAATAACACTTTTTGAGCTTAGTATATAGCCTTTCCTCTTTGAGCTTCTACAATGTCAACCTCAAATGCTGCTTGTGCTCCTCCTTACTCTTAGAATAGATCAACTACAGCCTTAACTCTCACCTCATAATACCCTGATTGCAAAAAAATCTTAGAGAACGTCTTTGCCCTTTGCAATTGATCCAATAAGTCATCAATACGAGGTAAGGGATACTTATTCTTGATAGTGACCTTATTAAACTCCCGGTAATCAATGCACATTCTCAAACTATCATCATTCTTCTTTATAAATAGTATTGGTGCTCCCCATGGTGGCACACTAGGATGAATGAATCCTTTATCCATTAACTCTTGTAGTTGTACTTTCAACTCCGTCATCTCCACTGGTGCATTCGATATGGAGCTCTCAATATCGACCTAGCACTAGGTTGGAGATCAATACCAAACTCCACTTCTCTCTCTGGGAGTAACTCTAGCAACTCATCTGGAAACATATCAGGAAAATCCTAAAGTGCAGGTATATCTTCCAATGGTCGATGCTCGGAGTGAGCATCCACTGCAGACACTAGATATGCCTCACACCTTTTTTGTACTAAACTCATCACTCCCATTGTTGAGACAATTTTAAGCACCCCACCTTTAGGTAAACTCCTAAAGATGATGTCAACTTCATCTGGGATCTTGAAAGTCACCTGCTTAGTTCTGCAATCTACTTTAGCCTCATACTTGGACAACTAGTCCATACGCAAAATAATATCCAATCCTTCCATATCTAACACAATTAAATCAGCAACAAATTGTCTACTCTCAATCACTATAGGGATATCATGACACATTTCAGAAGCTACACTAACTATCCTCAAAGGAGTAGACACTTTCACATTATTAAACATTGGATACTTAGGCAAATAAGCTCTATCCACAAACACTACAAAGATAAATGATTGTGATGCAAGAAGATCAAACAAAACATGTACCATATGATTGCAAACAAAAAGATTACCTATCACCACATTATCCAATTCCTGGGCCTCCTAAACATTGGTTGTCTGAATAACTGCTGCCACCTAAGACCTCTATCCATCCTACTGATGCCCTAGTGCCCGATTCTGTATCTATTCTTAATATGATCGTCCTTTACCTTTCATTTGAGCTCCCCCATGCATAGGATGCTATGGTATCCATTGATTTGTACCTCTGCGCTGCAAATAAGGACAATTAGTCTTGATAAGTCCAAGCTCTCCACATGAATAACATGTAATTGGGCATCTAGGCCCTTACTCTGGAGTTTGTGTTGGTGTCTGTCCAGCCTCTCTCACCTATCTTGGTGCTAACCTATTTGTCGGTCCTCTTTGCCTCTCCTTTCCCAATGGGCATTGTGCAATCATATGGCCCAGTTGCTTGCATTTAAAACATATTCTTCCTTATGGTGCTTCATTGACTTTATTAGTTTTTGGCCTCTGCCTACACCCCTGGTCATTATCCTAGGTTCCTTGCTTCTTATCCCGAATCTTATTATGTTCCTCCTCTTCTCTTTCTACCACTCTGGCTCTTTCCAAGATATCCTTATATCTCATCAGCATAAAAGGAGCTACATCTTACCTAATGGATAATCTAAGGACTTCCTAAAACTTCCTAGCTGTCTCCAACAAGTTTGTTTATGCCCATGGCATAAATCTGGCCAAAGACCGGAATTGCTCATCATACTCCTCAACTGTCTTCTATTCCTGATATAGGGACATGAATTTTGTAGCCCTCCTAGCTCTCTTGGTAGCCGGTACATAATAACAGAAGAACCTCTCTCTAAAATCAGCCCACGACATGCTCATAACATTATCAGGTATGGTATGCTTCTCAGTATTCCACCAATGTTCTGCATCTCCCTCCAATTTATAAACTGCATACAAAATCTTGTGTCCCCCAAGATACCTCACATAAAAGATGACTTTCTCCATTCCAGTAATCCTCTCATCCACCACCTAGTAATCTTTTTCTCCTTTAAAACTAGGAGGCTTCATAATGTGGAAAACTTTCATGTTCAAGTCCAATCCAGACTAATGTTGTGTCATCTAGCCCAAATCCACTGCATAACTCCTTGGACTATTCTGCCTCCTCACCAGTTCAGGCTCACTTGCTCCAGCCTGAGGTGTCGACTCCTCTGTTAGCCTCTTCTATGCCAGAAGAAGTTCTTGAAGTGTCTGTGCCATTCCCATCATCATATTCATCATAACTGCAAGTTCTGGAATCCTGACCTGTACTGGTGGAGCAATTCTTCCACTAAATTCTGACACCTCTGGTCTTTTGTCATCTGCAACAACTGGCCCTGTTTCAACTTTGGGCACTTCCATATCAAGTTTAACCCCTTCACGAAGCTTAATTTTGATAATGAATGAGGTTAAATAACTCAATTTTGATGATAAATAAACAAATGAGTAAAGAATTAAGGTACTAATAAATTACTTTCCAAGTGTTGCAATATTAAATATCAAAATAGATTAAGGAAGGTAATTGTAAGAAATAAAGATGTTAATTATAAAATTATTACAATTAACCTCTTAAAGAAATATATACAAAGTAATGCTCAAATAAAAGGGTGTTCAAAAATCATTAAAAAGCAATTCAGAGTTTAATCAAAGACTTGGCATGAAAGTTAGAAGTTGAGAAGAAATCAAAGATCATATCAGATTTTAATCAGAAGTAACACAAAAGTATTTCAAAACAACATCAAAAATAAAATGAGTAACTCAAAAGCACTCAAAAGTTACTAGATGTAACTCAGAACCAGGCCAAAAGCATTTCAAAACTGACTCAGAATCAGAATACAACAATACTGAACATCAAAAGAAAAATAAAAGTTATCTCAGAAATACTAAGGTAAGTCAGAATAAAAATAGAAATAATATTCATACACAAAAGACCTTTAGAGAAAGAAATAGAAATAACCCAAAAGACAAGTCAGATGTTTAGAATTATGCCAGAAGAAATACAATACTACATAGACGTAATATAGAATGTGGACATAGTGCACAGAAGTAATGCAGAAGCACTATCCTGTCACATAGAAGTAACCCAGAATTATAAAAATCTACGTAGAATCAATCAAGAAGACACTTAAGTTATTCAGAACCATGCCAAAAGAATTCTTGGATTGATAGAAGCAACGCAAAAGCACTATCAAGAACACACAAACAATTTAAAATATTAACAAACTACTCAAATGTAATGCAAAACTATGTCATGCTACATAGAAGTAGCACAAAAATCATGACACACTATGTAGAATCAAGTCAGAAACATTCTCAAAGGCATGTTTAAGTGAGAATGATTCAATGAAATTATATAGAAGTAAAGTCTAAACTTCATAGCAATTCAAAAGTTCTTTAGAAGCCCAAATTTTGACCGTTGAATGATAAGACAATGGACAGAAATTCTGAAGAGGATACTACTAAAAACATACTCACCACAGAACTTCTAAAGAACTACTTCAAAAATTTTATTAAGGTATGAATTGAAGCATAGCACTTCTGAGGATGCTACTCAGAATTTCTAAACCCCAACAATACACAAAAGTGATTACCAAAATGCCTAATTAATTTAAAAATTATGCCAAAGGTTGTAACGGCTAAAATTTTCAAATCCTATATATAGAGGATTAAGATGACACTTAGTATAATAGAGATTACATTGAAAATCATTTTTGATTGAAGAAAGAACATTCACACCTTTCCATCATTCAACTCCAGCTGTTACAACATTATCAAAGTATTCAGAGTCTTCAAAATTAGATCCACATCAACTTCAAAAGGTGTTTGAATCTAATCTCATTATTCATTTTATTATTTTAATTAAGCTTTAATTTTCATACATGTTTGCCTAAGTAAGAGGCATTATTTTTGTACATTCCATCTAAAAAATAAAGAGTTAGTTGGTAAGCTCTGTGAAACCAATAGTTTGTAAAAGTTTCTAGTTAGCTTTGAAAAACCAGTAAGTTAGTAGGTAAGCTTAGAAACTAATTTTAAGCTTGAAAATCAATGTATAAAAGTTTATGGTGAACTTAGAAAATCAGTAAGTTGTTGGTGAACTTGCAAAATCAATAAGTGTTATAGTAGAACCTAAGTTCAGTAAAGGAGACTGACTCAGAGAAGTTGGGTAGGAACCTAGGAAGGACCGAACCACTATAAAAATTCTCTGTGTATGTGTTGCAAGCTATTCTTTATTTTATTTTAAACACATCTCTCAAGTTATTGGCCAAAATTTTTAAAAGCTCAATCCATCCCCCTCTTGAGCTAACATCCAGTTAGGGACCAACAGATATGACCCCATAGCGAATCAAACTAGGGTATCTAATTTTATCCTCGAGTCTAGCGCTCCCCCACTATTAATGAATTCAATTATTTTTAATCGTCATGCCCATTCTATCTCTAAAGTCATATAGCTATTGTCATGCCTCTTTTTGAGACTTTTATTCTCTGATACCACTCTGTAACACCTCCAATTTTAGGGTACTAAATACTTATATTCTAGAGAAGAGTTCTACCAAAAATTTAGCTAAATATCTCTAAAATATAAGGGTCAATACATGTTCATACAATCTCATACACATCCATAGTCCCTAGAATCATATGAACAATCTCAGATGCATGACAATAAACTAATTAAACATAAATAAACTCCATACATTCTCAAATCAATGTGTTGACTCATACACCATACTATAAGTTTGATCCATAATCATCAAATACATCAATCTTAATCAAGAAATAAACAATAACAAAGGAAACAACAAGTCCACAAATATCAAGTCTACCACATCTCCTCTCATCCATGAATAAGCCTAATTCCCTTCATAAGCACTAACCCTTGGTTGGGTTTCCCCGTTAGCCCTGACATCTAAAATCATAGAAGAAAATAGAGTAAGTCCGGGCAAACTCAATAAGTAGTAATAGAGGATTAAATCAATAAAAGTGCAACTCAACTCAAATCATGTCAATGCAACCATACCATATATGCAAATATATGCACATATATATATATATATATATATATATATATATATATACCATAGTATAAGCCACTAAGGCAATCATATATCACTAAGGCAATTATACACCACTAAGGTAATCACGTAATGTAGCCACCATGGGCATACCAAATAAGATAGCCAGCGTGGGCATATCATAACAAAAGTCACCATGGGCATACAATATATCCAAAGCAACCATGAGCATATAATATAATAATAGCCATGTGCGATGCAAATGCAATGCTATCTCCGAAGCAATTCAAATCATGTAACTAAATCCAAATATGTAGGATAACACATGATAAAATTCAATCACATTATAATGTGTATGTGATCAAATCAAAATTATAAACTAATTTCACAAAATTCATTTCACAATATAATAAAAACACATGCCAATCAAGCTCAGTGCCAGTATGCCAGAATAATAAAACATGGATCACTCATACATGAATTCGGAGAAAACCTACTTACCACAAATGATAATAAATCTATAATCTTTAATTCAACAATTGACTCCCAAATCAAAGTCCAACGGATCCTACATGTAATACATACACCATATTGGATATTCACAAACATCCACATGAGAGATCTAACTCAACTGTATAAATTACTGAGTAAAATTCGCTCATCTATTCCCTTTGATATTTAGAGTTTAAATTATCATTTTCTACATCCCATCACTTATTGCATAATTAGGTGAACTTATAAATACCAAATTAGCCCCATTATGTAAATACTAATTGGCTTATGAAGGTTACAAAATTTCAACTTGTAGTCCCTTTTCCAATCTACCAATTTGTGAACAATGACCCATCATTCCACAACAAAACTCATCAAAATTTTAAGGGCATTACCCTAGCTGATCACACTTACATTTTAATCACCTAATTCAAGTCAAATAAACAAAATTTCCATGTGCATAAGCTAAGCTGACCATGTTGCTACCCATTTTTGGGGTGATTTTCAAGATGCAATCCAATTGAAGTTTTCATGTTAACACGTTACTATTGCTTTCCACTTTCTAATCCTCCTTTTAATCATACATTTATAACTTCAAATACTCTATTTTGGTACTCATCTAATATCCAATTAAGGGTCTTAATCCAATCCCCCAAATTCACTTTGTTTCCCATTGAGAAATTTCATCAAACATTCAATATATATGCATAGTTTGTAAATTTCAGCAATACAAAATCTATTTTATATAATTCTCTCAGCATACAATCTGTTTGCAACGCTTTGAGCATCATAATAACAATATAATTGAATTATTTAAACCCTAAATTAATCCCATAGGCTGCCTTTCCATCCGACATAATTTCATTAAGGCATATCATCAAGCAATTCATATACATGACTTCAATTTGCAATTTCCAAATATATGCAACATATAAAACCTAATTCCAGCAATATACATTCATAATTTTGCATAATTAACATCCCAAAAGTTACATTAATAACTTAATTAATCCCAAATTCTAGCAAATACATTGTCATCATCATCATTCACTCCTACATTGCTTCTCATCAGTGCATTTCATCAAGCATTCAATGTGCATAGATTAGTTTACAAATTTTAGCAACATATGTTATATGAAATAAATTTCTAGTATGGGACAAATTGTTCCTAGCATAATTAACACCAAATTAACATCATAAACAATCTAATTAAACTTCAAATTCGTTCCATAAGCTGTCCATTCACATCTCACACCCAAACAACTTGCCCATGCCCCACCATATTGCTATCCATTTTGTGGACAACAATAGATGAGAGTTTCTACGCCCAAAATGTCCTCAACTTGCTGCAATCTTCCTCCAAACCATTTCCCCATGAAAATCCCCAAATAATCATGCAAAAATACCCCAAACAGATCCACATGTTTACATATAATAATCCTAGCAACCAGAAAAATTTGAAATTGATCAAAGGGAAGCATTTACCTTTAATGCTTGTGTTGATTCCTTCTCCAAAAATAAAGATCCATCTTGATTCTTCAAAGCCTTACACAAAAAGTAGCAAGAATGGGTTCCTCTTGATGATTCCCACATCCAAACAAGTTGCAATGATGTCACGCCCCGCTTTTCAAGGCGCGACGGTGGGCATTTGCCCTGAGTTTCACCTCGACCTACCCACTTTTAAGGT
>JAYJMB010004307.1:43567-56386 GCA_036873735.1 Pouteria campechiana | reverse complement strand
TCAATTTCTCACAACAAATTTATTCAATCATGAATAAGCATGCCATCCATCACATTCAAAATTTATCAAAGAGTATGCCATGTGTAATCAAATAATCCAATAATTAACAAATTTTACACACCACTTTAACCAAAGGACTCCAATAATTCCATCACAATTCAATTCAACAATCGAATTGAATTCAATTGCCAAGACTTATTTATGAAACTTTTATAGTTTCCTTATTTCAAATTCACATATTCTATAAGGTAATAACAATTCAACTATTCACATAAGATGCACATCAGCAACACCACACTTCCTTACGCTAATCAATCATAACAAATTTTTGTCATTTCATCTTAATTAAATACTGAATCAAACCATATTCATTGCATTATCATATTCATTTTATTTCAAAATCATCAATGCTATACCATAACCATTTACTTCAGTAATGTTCATATTGAATAACATTTATACCAAAATTCAAAGTGCCTTTATACCCTTACTCACGCCTTTAACATCCAAATGACACTTTTCTTTCATTTCTATATTCTTCTATATTTCTCATAAGTTCATATACTCTTATTGGCATGTCATTATCTATTTCTTCCAAAATCCAACGCCATTAAGGTTCTGGGCTCCCTTCTCAACTTAAACTTATCACTTAGATAAGTTCTTATGCTCTGATACCATTCTTTCATGCCTCAACTTTCAAGGCGTGACTTATCATTTTGCACTGTATTTCACCTTGATTTGCCCACTTTTAGGCTGGGCGTGCTCGAGTTCCATTTTGGAACTTAACTATTTTCTTCATAAAAAGGATAGAGTATCCCCGAATTTATTAGGGTTTAACCTGTACAATTATTTATCAATTATAACAAAGCAATAGTATAAATTATAAATATATATATATATACCCACTAACCCACAACCCAAGATCTGGGTAGAATCATGATGGAAATCTACATCCTTAAAATCAATTAATAAACTGGTAATTAAATCATTAAAACATGACATTATATCTTATTATATATCATTTGAATCCATCAAATATAGTACAAATACATAACCAATTACAATTTTAAATACCATAATTAAAGAGTCTTCAATCTTGATCAACAATCCCAATCCACATTTGGGAAATCTTCACCTGGCTTGTTAGTTAAAAAAAATAAACAAGAAGGGGTGAGTCCGAGCAACCCAGTAAGTAGACAAATGTCATTAATAATATCTTAATTCACAATGAGCATGTTACATATCAAATAATTGATATTCATCATTATAGACAATCACAACAAATATATGTTCATCAATTTATACCAAACATAGAAATTCATGTTATTCTCATCCAACCAATCAATCTCATATTGCATCAAACTTCAAATCAAAAATATACAATAGAGGAATACTTTTTTATTCCTCATATTAGATATCCAAGAGATACTTGTTATTCTTAACAACTAAACAACATCAATCTTAAGCAAATATGGGCTATCCACTATCCCCATTCAAAATACACATGCCCAGATTTCAAACAAATGGAATATACATTATCCCTAGCCATTCAATGGAAACAAATGCCTACTAACCTTGTCATGCTTCCAAACCATTTCTCCAACTCGATACCTTTCCATCCTTGTCAGATCATCCTGTACAGGGTAAAATCTCATTCATTACGAACATAGCTCGAATTGATTTCCTCCAAACCAATGAGTATGATTTATGACTAACCTCATCTTTCTCAATAGAGAATCTTAAATAATTTCCATATTTAACTCTATGAAATTCAAATCCTTATACAACATAATTATTGTGCCATTAACCTCAATAATCAAAATAAATTAGCTAGCAAGTCCTTAACTTGCCCAATTTATCACTTAAACACTTTATAGTGAAAATCCTTTTTAAGTCATTTGGGTTTTTGTCAAAAAATTAGATTTTTTAATCCTAAACAACCCAAAAAAATCTCAAAATAGTTCAATTCTGGTCGTAATCAATTTTTCCCATAATAATTTCATAAAATTCATGACATTCCCTAATTTTTACTTTTGACAAGCCAAAAATCATGATTTCCATAGTTAAATCATTCCCAAGATAATCAACCCAGAAAACTATTTCCCCCATGATTTCTATACCAAATTCATCATTTTCCACCAAAATTCTAGAAATTTGTGAAACCCTAGTTTAGCTTAAATCCAATTCGGATGGGGAAAACAAACTTACATTATGAATTAAGCATGGCTGACACCCATAGATGAAGATCCAAGGTCCATGCTCCCATTGGCATCTTCCATTTGAAAAAAATCAGATTTTTGTCCACTACCCATCGTGTAAACATTAAAACCCAAGCTAAGAAACATGCCAACTTGATTACTCATCTAAATCAAGTTGTTTCCTAACTAATTAAGTCAGAAAATTGATTAAATGGGGTTCAAGAACATGAGAACGACATTAGAGGATGAAACAAAATGGTGAAATGAAATTAAAATGGGTTTAGGGCTTTAAAGCATCGCATTTTTTTGGTGCTCCAGCACTCCATCGGGCTTGTGTCATAACATAGAAAACCTGTGTTGCGACATTGAATTCTTGTTTCATGATATTACCTGCTACCCCAATGTACAGTTAGTAGTTTGAGCATAACATTTATACATGATGGCCAAATAACCTAATTTTTGAGGCATTGGAAAGCTAATTTCAAGGTCCATGTTATAAAATTTTTTCTAAATCAGCCCAAAAAAATTTCAAAAATTTCAATAAAGTTGACCCATCTCATTCATTTGTTATTTTTTAGTCATTTGAATAAGCTTCAGTATATTAGCCATGACTTCCTCATAAGACATCGAAATTAAGTAATTTTTCTTTCATTGGACAGATAATTTCATCATCTATAACTTTTATGTTGACAACTCTTTCAAATTAGTCCATTATTTATATCCAAATTCAATCACAATGAATCCTTTTTCCAAATTCAGCTTTTACACTTATGAGTCCCCATTTTACAAAAATACTTCAAATCTCCTAATAATCACTTCCCACACATCACATATATGAAATAAGACTTTTTTATGCTATTTACCACTTTATTTGTAGTCAATTTCTAAAACATACTCATTCAGTTGTTTTTAATTGAATTTCTTTGAATTTTTGTGCTATAATGACTTCACATGCCATTTTCATTCCTAAATGCATCCAAATCTTAAACTAAGATTCCCCACATATCACATACATGAAACAAAATATGTTAATGCTATTTTCCATCTCATTTGAGGTCAATTTCCAAAAATCTTCTATTCAGTTCATTTTAACTGAATTTTCTGTCATGAGTAACTCCATATGCTATTTTTATTCCAAGTTATATCCAAAACTCAAGCTAATGTTTCCCACACATTACACTACACATAATAACTATCTTAGGACATTCACATTGATCATAGATATGCTTTTTCCCAAATTCACCATTTCAATTCTTCTTGCAGAACATTCAACTCAATGATTCAAAATTAAAAGATTGTCTCTAAAGTTCAATTTAAAACCTTATGCATGTCACATTATGCCCAATATGCATGTTTCATTAGTCACTAAAGTCATATACATGACTTAACTCAAAACCACTACTTGGGTCAATTTTGCTCAAAATTACTAATAAAGCAATTTTCTTTGTTCAATTCAATTTTTCATAACAAATTTCTTTATAAAACACTATGTATATCTTCAATTTCTCACTTTACTAAAATGTGAAGAATTTTCCCCAAATTTCAACACCACAGGTGTTATATGAGTACACATCATTTTCTTGTTAGAATTAGCTTACAATTATGGATATCACATCCAATCCTATTTTTAGCTCTAGTTACTTTCCCTTTCTTGGAAAATCACATCACGCACCTCGTATAACCCCCATAATCAATCTATTCTAATTCCGAAGTCACGATCCTTCTCTGCACTACCAAAATGAAATTCTTCAAAGAAGAACATTTTGGAAGCAATCACAAAGAGAAGACAAGCGTGTGGTGGGAACTAAAGAATCAATTGTTGGTTCTTAACTATTTTCTTGGAGGTAAGAAAATTCTTCTGTGTTCACCATTCTTCCATTCATTCTCTCAGAAGCATTTCTCTTCAAAATCTAGCTTTGCAGAAACAATTCGTCAAACTCATCACTGCCAGATAGCCTTGGTTCACACATTACCATCATCTAGGGCATTTGAAGAAGAGGGGAATGGAACAAACAAGTATATTATATCCCCTCATCTTCCCATCCACTATCCAAAACTTTGGTTTCTCACACTTGAATAAACCTCTCATAGTTTTGGATGCACATCCCCCAACACCTTATGGTGAACCTCTTCAGGTTCCACAATAATCTCTCTCTCCATCTCCCCAAACTTAGAATGTTCATGTCTAGGCCAATCTGCTTTGTATTGCTGTTTGTATTAAAATAAAATGAAATCTTTTCATTATTTCCTGGCTACTTCTATTTGTGTGGAGGAGGTACCTCTTTTTGCTTATGATAAAAAGGGGAAGAAAGAATATGCAAATTATCTCAAATAGGAAATATAAACTACATAAACACTTAATAAATTAGGTGGAGAATACATTCTAAATAATCAGGGGGAGAATATATATAAAACAAAATAAGAAAATATCAGAAGATGATAACTTATGGAATGTTTAAACATTGGAAACATTGGAAACATTTTTATCTGCATATATTTAGGGAAAAATTATCTTTTATGAGATAATTTTTAATCAAGTTTTGTTATCACCAAAAATGGGGAGAATTTGATGATAAACAATACCTGATTAAAGATTATGGACTAATGATTATTATCAAATATTAGTATGTAAAATCAAGTTACAGGTCTTAAAGATAAATGAGCATAGAAAACATATTTCATGGCGATAAGGCTTGAGCAAGTAAAGAAGCAAAAGCTGAAGTGTTATAACAGACAAAGCATGAATGAAAAAGACTCAGTTGTTTTCCATTTGCCTGTCAAAATGGAAAACTACATCTGACGGATGCAAAACAATATGTTTACAACAAAGTTCATCTATCATAAACAAGCCACAGTTTTTATCAATGGTCATCTGATGAGAACAAACAAAGGTGGAACAAGTGAAGATCTTTTCAGCAGAATAAAAGACTTCTTTTGCCATCAATAGACAACGGAAGAAGTGAAGATCTTTTTAGTAGAATAAAAGACTTCTTTTTCCATCAACAGACAACGGAAGAAGTGAAGATCTTTTCAGCAGAACAAAAGACTTTGTCTACCGTCAATAGACAAAGTGAAGAAGCAAGAATCGGATGGCAAAATAGAGACTTTGTCTACCACAAGTAAGCTAATGATTGTCTGTTATTGATTGACAAAGCAGAAAAAGCAAGGAGCATCAAATAGAACAAACAATTTGTCAGTGATTGTCTGTTGTCAACAGACAAAGCAGAGAAATATTTTGTCAAATGAAGGTGTGAAGAAAACCTATCTGCAATCCAATACTTCGTCTGTTACTTACAAATAGACAAACCCAATAGATAAAGCTCTGAAGCAACAAGATATTTATGCCCTTATGATACAACAGACAAAGAACTTTGTCTTATGGATAGCTGGATAGATACTTTGTCTATCATAAGTAAAAGATGAGCAATGGTCAAAATGAATCGTTGCTCTTCACGTAGCATTAATAACGATATTTCTGTATTGGTGAAAGTAGTAGCAAATGCAGTAATACCTCGACTAGAGTTTATTGAGAAATCTGAAATCATCTTCTCTAAGGTCGGCGCTATAGGCATTACAACATATGAGGAATAATCAAAGGTTAGAAGATTCAAAATGCGCTAATCAGATTGTCTTCTGTTATTAATAGAGCTCACCTGCCACCAATGACTACAATTCAAAGCAGCTATAAATGAAGCATTATTGGAGCAGAAAGAAGTAACAAAGCAATTGAGAAAATCATTCAAACCTTCTTGAGAGCATTTACTAATCTAAGTTTAACCTTCTATAATCCTTCGAGAGTCAAGAGCCTTGCAGACCTTCCTCAACTTTCCTTGAAGGCTCTCAACTACCATTGGGAAGATCATTTACTTTTGCATTCAACTTTTAGAAACTTTTCCTATGCTTACTGAGAAATTCCTGTGCTTAAACTTTTCATATTCATTTCTTGTTCCTTGAGCTAGTATTTGTGACTAGACTCGAGAAGAGCTGTGACTGTCTAAGTGTAACAAGAGCTTTTTGTTCATGCCCCCTAGAGCTAAAATCTAGAAGAGTGTTGGGAGCACTGTCTTTATACCCTGCTAGAACTGGAATCCAGAAGAGTGTAAGGGACACTTGTTTACGCCCCCTAAAGCTATAATCTAGAAGACTGTTGGGGATGCTATTGTATTTCTGCTACTGGGAATAGTGAAACCCAAGACACTAAGAGAAAAATGATCATGGAAGAATAGAATAGAGTGTTTACTCGAACCACTATAAAAATCATTATGTTTTATTTATTTTGTGTTCGAGTAATTGATTGCTAGAGGGAAAAGTAATCCTAAAAGGGTTTTTAAGTACCCAATTTATCCCTCCTCTCTTGTGTTTTAGCCTAACCTACAGGACCAACATAGATTCCCTCTTCCTTATGGAATGGTTTTGACTAAGCTAATAAGGGAAGTAGGAGTCAGTCTGTCTGAGGAATATTAAGAAACTCCATGAGACTCAGACACAATTTATGAAAAGACCCTGAAGAGAATAGGTTTCAAGAAAACTTCACAAGGTTAGATCAATGAAAAACTAAGAAAAGAAAATCAATTAAAAAGATGCAGATCAGAATAAGAAGAAGAAGTAGAAGAAAGAATAGAAAGAGAAGAAACGATGGAACAAGAAATAAGAGAGATTCCAAGAGAAGAAGAAAGATCTATCAGAATAGAGGAATCAGAAAAAATTTTAAGAAGAGAAAATGAAATAGTAGCAACAACAACAACCACCCCTTCTTTCACTCCCATCAAATCTCTATCACCCTTAAGACCCACTCATCAACCATCTACACTAACCACTTTATCAATCCCCACTCCTCAACCCATTCCACTACACCTAGAAAATAGACTGGAGAATATTGAAAACTTTTGTCTACTCTAGCTCTGCAAATGAATAGAATTGATCAAAGACTCAACCATGCTATGTCATCCATGATCTTAAGAGCTGATAAGATTGATCAAAGACTTGACTCTCTAACATCACTAGCAGAGTCATTAAGAGGTTAAACTTATCCTCCACATTCACCACCTACAACTCGCTTCTCTCCCTTTAGAACCAACTCCCCCATCATAGTGGTGTCTTCCCCTACACATTCTCCATCATCTCCTGTAATTCCAGAGGTTGGTCATCTTGAGAGTGAACCTACTGAAATTGCATCTCTCTCTCTGATCAAACATAGCCTCCTTCTATTCTAACCCCTGAAGTCTTTTCGAATCCAAATCCATGTCGAGCTATTGTTAGATATGGAAAGTATCCCATCATAGTACCTCTTCCTAGAATGTATTTTCTTCCTCCAAGACCATCCATTTATCTGGATTGGACTTGGCTTGATCTTGTACAATCAGGAGAGTTAATTCCTGAATGAATTGAAGAAATTCCTCTAAAATGGAATACACCTTCAATTCGTCTAGAATGGAGAAGACCTCCAACTCCTCCATAAACTCCTCCACAATCTCCTCCAAAACAAGTTGATGATAATCTTGATATTCTTATCCATATCTCCAATCCAATCTGGATGACATACTCTGAGTTTGAGAGCAGATCAGAAATAAACTCTAAAATTGTTCGGATGTTTCTCTCTCAATCTATCATTCTATTCCCTTAGGAATTGCCATTTTTATTACTCACAGATCCTAATATTCTATTTAGGATTCAACTTTTTCCTGATCCACCATTGACTCCCAAGGATCACAAAATTCACATTCCTGATAAAGAGTCAATTCTTCAAAGATATTCTGAGAAACTTCACTCACTTCCAAAGTCTAGGAAACTCAGAAGTTCATTTCCATCTCCCTGAGATCCTCATCAACTCATTCTTATTATTGAGGAAGAGTTCTTATTTTACTCAAATGTCAATCTTCAAGAAATTACTGATAATCTTCCTCCTCCATATCCTCAGCTCTTTGACACTTCTATCCAACAAAGAATTACGACAAGCTATTCTAAACCATCCTCCTCACCTAAACCTACTCCACCCCCTTCTACCAAAGCTGAAATAAGAAAACCTCCTGCAGTTCCAAAACCAAAACCACTACTCATACCATCAGCTTCTACACCTTCATCCCAGCCATCTTCTTCTAAACCCAAGAGGAAGCCAAGAATTCTACCTCCAAAGGAATACAAAAAGGCTTCTCTTTCTCACATCACCATGTACCATCAAGAGTACACTACAAGGCTGAATGCTAATACAGAAGCCCTATTGAAAGGGACTCATGTATCCTTTCCTGAGTTACTAGATCTAGCATTTTGAGAACGCATTAATTTTATCTATGTAACTGACTATGGACCCACTACGTATATACTCATGAACCCCCATCTACAATTCCAAAAGATTCATTTTTCATTCCACCTCCTCCACCAAAAAGACCTAAGTCATTTCCTAAACCATCAACCTCTCACCTAAACTTGAACCCATTACTAAAATCTATAATAGAAAACCCAAACCATTCCACTAATTCTACTGCCTCTGTAGTTCCTTTTCTTTCTTTAAAATATATCTAATTGCCATTTATCTAATGTAGGATTTCCTTTTCTCTCTTGTAATCTATACGTTTTGTGAGGAATTCCTTGTGTATGTAATTTAATTATGTTTTGTATTTGTAAATATTGGTCATGACAGGCTATGCATATTCATTTTGTTTCTTTCAACCTTTTGGATTATAATAAAAAGGGGGAGAAAATGTAGTGATGTATGATATATAATGTATGAAATATAGTGCACCCATTAAGGGAGAGTAGCATTGAATTAATAGAATTTCATTGAAACTTAAAACATACATTCAGTTGTTTTAAATTCATTATTAGATAAGTTTTGAAAGGTGCATCACTCTGTGTTTTGTCATCATAAAAAAGGGGGAGAATGTTGAACATACACTGTTAAATAACTTGATTTTGATGATGAACATTCTTAACCAACCATATTTTGATGACAAGCAAAGCATGAGTGAAACATCAAGGTACTAACAATTCATTCTCAAGTACTTTGCAGAAACATTTTTCCAAACTAATCTTGAGAATAAACTTCATGATGCCTAAAGGAAGAAACCAAGTAAATGCTCAAGAAAACTAAATATATAAATTACAGATATACTTAAAAGAATAAATAGAAAATTTAGAGTTATTAAAGAAACTTCAAAGTCAACTATGGAGTTGCTGAAGTATTTCAGAGATAGTGGAAATCCCTTTGAAGTCACAAAGTAACAAGATTCAGAATCAGCAAAATGTCTCAGAGTAAAGACAAGCTTTTTTGGAGCCACTAGAGTACTATGAAGATAGAATAGAATAACCTTTGACTAATTAAACTGCTTCAAAATTAGTTGAAGCACTTCAGTTTCAGAAGCTCACAAACTTCGGAGTCAGTTGAAGCACTTCAGAAGTAACGAGCTAATGACCTTCAAAGTTAGTAAAGCCCCTCTAAAATACAAATGTGATAACTTCAGAGTCAACAGTGTTGCTTCAGAGTCAAGGCAAGGTGCTTTGGAGATGATATCGAGAGCTTTCAGAGTAAATAGGATATTCTTTAGTGAATACAACTTTTTAGAGTCAGAAGATAAGTACTTCGGAGCCAAGTAAAGCATCTCATCAACAAAAATATTTTAGAGTTCGGAGTTAATTCCTTCGAAGTGACAGATTAAATACTTTGGAGACAAAGTAGAATTTTGGAGTCAGCCATCATTGCATCCAACATGAGTTGCTTCTATCGTGCTACTTCAAAGCCTCCAAAACATATATTTGGAGCATCTGAAGAGACGATGATGTGTGAAGTGTGCGAAGAAACTACCTAGTTTTGAAGGATCTGATGCTAATTCATAGACTCCAAAACCTTGATGAAAAGTACAACGATCATAAATTCAAATGTTTCTCTGCATTAAATGATTCTCACCTACCATAGCAAAGAAAGTCAGATAATTCAATATAAAAGAAGTTAATGACAAGGAAGAAATCAAGAAGCTCATTCTCAGAAAAAAAGAGAGAGCATTTACTAAGTCTTTAAGGCTTTTGTTCCACGATTTCAACTCCACTGCAGTTTATTCAAAGAAGCATTTAAAGTCATTCATTCAACCACTTCTGTTGATTGAATCTTACTGCTTTATTGTTATATCAAATATTTTTATTGCTTTTGAAGTTCTTAAAAAATCAGCCTGTTAGAGGCATTAATAATTATACACATTTATTTTTGCATATTTCTGCAAGTCAAGGACTTGCCTCTATGTATTAAAAGCAAGTAGGATACTTGCTTGGTATTTGTATAAGTTAGTTGGTGAGCTTAAAAACCAATAGATGTATTTATTTGATGAAGAGGTTACTAATCAAAGAAGGTAATAGTGAAACCTGAGTTTAGTAGAAAAGGCTACCTCAGAGAAGTGGAGTAGGAACCCAAGTGAAGGGCCAAACCACTATAAAAATACTAGTCTAAGTGCATTATGTTATCAGTATTTTCTTTATCCTTGCACATTAATCATTATTTGGCCAAAAATTTTAAAGATTTAATTCACCCCTCTATTGAATCACCATCTGAATGGGACCAACAATGTACTTATAATGATAAATCATTCAAGGAATTCTTACATCTACAGCCATGACTTGTTTTGTTCCTCCTAATTTAGGTAGTATAATTGCCTCTTTCTAAACATCCTCATTTCTACAAAAAGGTCATTTGTTCTCATATAACTATGGGTAGGGTTATAGACCGTTCCTACAGCCCTGATGGATAAGGCATCAAAGAGTTCCTAACTTTTCATGCTTAGTTCTTCCTCATCATAAGGGACACCTAGTATCTGTCCCAATTGTCTCTCTAGAGATAGTACTTTCATACCAAACCCATTATCCACTCCCTTCATACTATTGTAGAACTCTCTGGGTTCTAGTTGAAGAAAAATATAAGAACCAGTTCATTATAGATCAGAGCATTATACTCCATAAGATCACCCCATCCCTTGGAAAACTGAAATGGTGCAAATGGTTTTACTCCTTTTGAATTGGTTGGCACCTACTGTTATGGGTGCTTGGGGCCTAGGCGGCTTCTATCCTATATATAGGTTTCCTAAATTTTTGCAATTTTCTCTCCTCTAAAGTTTTGCAATAACCCTAAATTCAGCATATTTCCCAACCAACAATCATCATTTTAAAACAATTTTATCACAATTTTCAACCAAATTGACTCAAATACACTATATTTTACATTTGATAATGCATGAACTTATGTGTTTGTATCAATCATTCTTAATTCTCTTCTAATCATATAAAAACTATCAGGTGACAATGGTTTAGTGAAAATATCAACAATTTGAGCATATGTAGGCACATATTCTAAGCAAACATTATGTTTTTCTACATGGTCTTTAATGAAGTGATGCCTAATCATGCCTAATCTCAATATGCTTAGTATACGAATGTAGCACTAAATTTTTCATCAAGCATATTGCACTAGTATTGTCACACCTTACTAGAATATTTTTGTAAACCAATCCACAATCCAGGAGTTGTTGTTTCATCCAAAGCAATTGTGGACAACAACTTCAGCTGCAATATATTTAGCTTCTGTAGTAGAGAGAGTGACACTGGTTTATTTCCTTCAAAACTAGAAGAAACTAACATGTTTCCAAGGAATTGGGAGGTTCCACTAGTGCTTCTCCTATCAACTTTGTATCCTTCAAAATCATTATTTGAATATCCAATCAATTCAAAACTAGATCCTTTTTGATAACAGAGCCCTAGATTGGTGTGCCAGCTAGATACTTAATAATTTGTTTTACTGCAGATAGTTGTAATTCCTTGGGACTTGACTAAAATCTAGCACACAAATGTACACTAAACAGAATAATGGGCCAAAATGTAGTTAGATATAAAAGAGAACCAATCATGCTATGAAAGAATTTTTAATCTACAGGTTCACCCTTTTTGTCATTGTCAAATCTTATTGAGGTGCTCATAGGAGTGTTTATAGCTTTGACTTCTTCCATCTTAATCTTCTTGAGCATTTGCCTTGAATACTTTGATTAACAAATATAGATTCCATCTTCTCTTTGCTTAATTTTTAATTGAAGGAAATAATTGAGTTCTCCCATCATACTAATCTCAAATTCTACCTTCATGATTCTACACAATTCTTGGCAAAGTGCTTCATTAGCAGCATGAAAAATAATGTCATCTAAATAAACTTGAACTATCAAGATATCTATGTCATCATTCTTGATGAACAATGTAGTGTCAACCTTCACTCTTATGAATTTTTTATTACTAAGAAACTTATCCAATCTTTTATACAAAGCTCTTGGAGCTTGCCTTAATCCATATAATGCCTTGGTAAGTTTATAAACATGATTTGGTTGTTCGTTTGATTAAAATCTAGGAGGTCGCTCTATATATACTTCTTACGGAATGCACTTTTCACTTCCATTTGAAATAGTTTTAAGTTCATATGGGATGCAAATGCAAGTAACATCCTTATTCTATTCTTGCTACTGGGCATAAGATTCTTCAAAATTAATTACCTCTTTTTAGGAATACCTATAACACCCCATTCTTTGGGTGCTACTAAATTACAATTTAAAGGAAACTTCATGCAAAGTCTCCCCTAAATTCTTAGTTCTTACTTATTCAA
>JAYJMB010004307.1:0-43467 GCA_036873735.1 Pouteria campechiana | reverse complement strand
TTGGGTGCTACTAAATTACAATTTAAAGGAAACTTCATGCAAAGTCTCCCCTAAATTCTTAGTTCTTACTTATTCAATCATATTCATATGATCTAATACATACTAGAATATCAATGTTGCATAACAATCACACCCACACATTACCGAGAATCACACGTTTCACTATGATGACAAATAGTAATACTAACACACACACGCACACACATTTTCATTCTCATGATATGTCAATATACTTAATTTATACATGCTCGATACCAATTCTTAGCTCCAACCCCATGTTGGGCTCCATCTTCAGACTTGTGAGCTAAACACCATGAATAAAACAGGATGAGTTCAGGCAAACTTAGTAAGCATGTATAACAGAAAACCACAACAAATATGTATTCTTAAAAGATCATGCTCAAATCTAAACACATGCAATTTTTTATCAGATGACAAGGAATGACTACGCAACCTCATCCCAATGTCTGGTAAACATCAATACTGATAACCCAAGCTTATAGCTAGCCTTACTGTACACTCACCCTAGAGGGTTACTCACAACTTGTATCTTGCTTTATACGCAAGCCATTCTTATTCATTCTCATTTATCATCATTATATCATGCCATGGCCAACTCTTTCTCAAAGTTCTAAAATGAAACATTATTATTATTGTCCCTTGTTGATGTGAAATTGGTCCCTCCCCGTACCCTTGGCTATACAGCCTGCCAGGTCCATGATAGCTCCACTATTGCACTCCATGGTACCCCACCCTCATTGCTCGATAGGGATTCTAGGTTCGTCATCCACATCCAATGAGGAATCAGACATATCATACTTGTATCACCACGCACACATCATATAGCATGTCATTTCATCTCACAGGCATCACAACCTATTATCTAGGCATTTCTTGCCTTACTAATTTAATGTCACATGTATGCCACCAAGGCATATTATATCCACACCTTATTGGAGTCAGATCATTATTATTTTCATGCCATTTAGGCATCTATGCCAACCAAGCATATACATAATCATGCCAAATTCCTGCCATTAGGCATCAGAATATCACTGTTATAATACACTCATCTCTTTATTTAAGAGTTCAAAACAATATCACAACAATTGCACAAAATGTTCCACTAAATTATGGCCATTTTTGCATAAAATAAAATTTTTTCATTTCAGAGAACTGGCATAGTGGTGCCAAAATCTCTGGCCACCCGGGGTGGAAATTCATGGGGTGGCATCGTGGCACCCATGTGGCTGCCTGCTCTATTTGCCCTAATTTCTTGATTTTGCCTCACTTTGTGGGTTTCCATCTTTTGGGATGTTTCTTTAACCCTTCATTTATAGTTCCCTCAACTACATTTCACCTTAATTAATGCATTCAAACCCATTATGATCCATACCTCACAATGAAAGAATATGCAATGCATAACATATAATGCAATTATAACACAATCCATGGAATATATGGTTAGATGAACTTCATAGGGCAATTATACAAAATACTTCAATTGCACCATACCAAAACATAATACCATGAAGTAAATATATATTAAAATCCGATGCTGGTATGAGAGAAATATGGATACACTCTATCCCTCACTCATTATGGGACATATTCTATCTTATTCACTTACCAAAGTCATGTATATTACATAAGAAATCTACTTACCTTATAGAGATGAGTTTTACGCCCTTGTTGCCTTCAATTCAACAATTTTGTTTCCACTTCATGGTTCAATAGACCCAACACATATAACACAGTCCAATTGAATTTTACATTTACTTAAGTAAGAGATCTTAACAGAATCTCATAGCTAAAGGAAAATCATCAAATCTTTACTAAAATTTGTCCCAATTTCATTACACGGACAATGCCTTATCTAACTATATTACCTTTCCTACTGCCACCTAAATGGACAATTAGGTTGTGGTAAGACTATTTAAGTATATTTCACTTTTCTTAAAGTCATTTCATCAAATACTTAATGTACACTATTTTTAATCATTGCTTCTTAACAATGTGTAATAGCTGGAAATTGTTTCTATTAGCCTACCTTCATGATTTCATATGATTAGCATAAGAATTAATCTTGCTAACTTATGCCCTTATAGAGAAAAATATGGGATACACGCTATCCCTCACTCATCATGGGACATACTCTATCTCATTCACTTCCAAAAGTCATCTATATTATATAAGAAACTTGCTTACCTTATAGAGATGAGTTTTACACCTTTTTTGCCTTTAATTCAACCACTTTGTTTGCACTTCAAGGTTCAATAGACCATATAGATATAACCTAGTCTATTTGAAGTTTACATTTACTTAAGTAAGAGATGTTGACCTAATCTCACAACTAAAGGAAAATCATCAAATCTTTACTAAAATTTGTCCCAATTTCACTACACAGACAATGCCTTATTTGACTAGAATCTATTACCTTTCCTACTACCACCTAAATGGACAATTAGGCTGTGATAAGAATATTTAAGTACATTTCACTTTTCAAAAGGTTGTTTCATCAAACACTTAATGTACACTATTTCAATCAATGCTTCTTAACAATGTGTAATAGCTAGAAATTGATTCTGTTAGCATACTTTCATGATTTCACATGATTAGCATAAGAATTAATCTTAATAACTTAGCCATTATACCCCATACTACATAAATTTCCTTTTCAACCCATTTCTTCTCAACATATTTTGCACAAGAGCAGAACATGGCTATTCAATCCATGGCCAATAATTTACCTAAGTTTCTCATGGCTATATATCATTGCCAATAAGTTAGTCATACTAACCAATTCTACATGAATTTACATTAGCAACCCATTCAATCTCATACCCTAGTTCCCCAGGGTTTTGCAGAATAATGCCCTATTAAAATAGAAATCATAAATCAGCATGGGGAAAGTAATTACCACTTAGATCACACTCTAACTCTACAATTCTTGCCACCAGTTATAGCATTTCAATGAAGTTTTCGAAGTTGCTTTTCTTCCTTTCTCTTCCAAATAGGTGAATTCTAGCTTAGGGTAGTAGCAATACTAGAATACAACAAGTTTCCTAACCACATCTAATGCAATTGGATTGGGAAAAGGGTGTTGAGAAGGGCTTGGGATGCAGGAGTAAGGGAAGGGATGAAAAATGGAGGCAAATTGGGGCTAGTGGAGCATTTTATCTAGCTCCGCTCCCTATAGTCTAGTGGTGCATGCCAAGCCATGCACATGTGGCATCCATGCAATGCATTTTCAAGATCCTCTACAAGAATCCCTACAATCAAAAAATTTGGGGCGTGACAATACCCCTTAACAACTAACCTTGCCTTATTTCTTGTAATAAGTCCACTTTAATCTAACCCACTCCTAAAGACCCATTTTGTTCCTATCACATTAATATGCTTAGGTCTTAAAACTAGTTTCCAAACTTTATTTAGCTCCTCTTGCATGGAAAGGATCCAGTTTTTATCATTGAGGGCTTGATCAATGCAAGTGGGCTCAATGTTAGAGACAAAGGCAAAGTGCCTACAAATGTTGTGCAAGGATCTTCTTGTTCTAGCACCATCATAAATATCACCCATAACTTGATATCTAGGATGGGCATATATGAACTTCAAATCGGTAGGATGTTGGAAGGGAACATTATCTTCACTCATCTCCTCTTAATTGTTTGAATTTTGATCACCATTCTGCTTAGAGGTTCCTTCTCCCCCTTGGTTTTCCTTTTCATCTTCTTTATGGTTATATCTACATCACTATCAACCTCCTTGCTCGAGGTTAATCCAAATTCATCAAATGTGACATGCACAAATTCTTATACAACATGAGTTTTCTTATTGAAAACTCTAAATGCTTTGTGCTGATCCCTTACTTATGGTAGCTCAAGAGGGGTGAGGGAGTGAATTGAGATTTTAAAAAAATTAGCCAAATTAAAATAATGGTGTTAAAATAAGGTGGATAAAGTCATGCAACATACTTGAACATAATCTTTTATAATGATTCGGCCTAACTTGGGTTTCTACTCCACTTCTCTAAGTCAGTTACTCTAACTGCACTAAGGTTCCACTAACATTTTTGATCAATACATGATTTTTTGAGCTTATCAACCAACTCTTACAAACCCAACAAGTCTTTTATACTTATTGTATCAAACTCTATCACACTGTCAGCCCCTTGCTTGCAGAAGTATAAAATAACAATGAGTTGTAAAGAAATAAGTGCCTCTTCCTTAGGAAGTTTGTATAGAATTTAAGATAGTATAGTAAATGATATAAAGCTTAAAATCACATATTTTAAACTTCTTAATATCATTGATGATGGAGTTTTGAATGCAATATCAGAGTTTAGTGCAGTTGGAGTTGAAAGCTTGGAAGAAAACTTGAAGTCTTGTAAATGTTCATTTTTAATTCATGTAACTACTTCCTCCAATGATTTGAATCCTCTTTTTATACTCCTGGAAGATCATTTAGTTGTTAATGTTTACTTTTGGCAAATTTTTGATAATTTTAGATTACATTTCATACACTCAACGAAGTTAAACTTTAGAACTTTTGAAATTCATGTGCCTTGTTAGTTACCATTATTTCCAGAGCTTCTAAAGCTCTCTTTTAGATCTTCTAAACTTTGGCTTCATTTGAAATTTGTTCTAGTGATTCACTTTAGATTATTTGAAGTTAGTTTCTCAAACTCTGAAGTTCCTTCTGGCAACTAACTTTTCCAATGGCTATATTTTCCTCTTCTGAAGCTTGATTTCATCATCTAAAGTATCCTTTGAGAGATTTTCTTGCTTTTGAATTAACTTTTGATTGTTTCTTCTAACCACTAAAGCATGAAATTATCCTCTAAAGTTTTTAGAAGTGGCTTCCAGATCTTTTGATGACTTCAACAACTTCTGAACTTAACATTTGAGATCTTCAGTCATGAAGTTCACCTTTGAAGCTCATATCCACCATCTAAAATATCTTTTGAACTTACTCTGAAGCTTTCAAACTTATCTTTTGTGCTTTTAGACCTTGCATTCAGATCTTCTGATTACTTCTATATCTTTTGAACTTGTTCCTCTTGAATTCAAAAGTGCTCTAATGCCTCTAAAATCTCTTCTTAAGTTAAGAATTATCATTTCTTAAGCATCTACTAGTTTTTCTTTCTCTAAAAACTTAAGCATGATGGGTTTCAACTTGATATGGTCTTGTTTACACTGCCATCACTCTAAAGTCACTTTCCTAAAATACTTAATCTATTTTATTCACTTAATTTGACAATACTTGGGAATGTAACTTGTTAATACCTTAACTTTTAACTCATGTGTTTGCTCATCATTAAAACTTAGTTCTTTAATCACAATCATCATCAAAATTAAGCTAATTAGAAGGGTTAGACTCAACACTCTCCCCCTTTTGATAATGATAAAATGTTTGAGTGAGTGAAATGTTGTTGTCCACTTGTTTAATTCAAAGTTCATGTAATGCTTTTATTTCTCCCTTATTATTATTATTAATTCTCCCCTATCAATGATTGTAATAGTGTTGTGTGTCTCCTATTTCTCCCCCTATTACTATTATTTCTCCCCCTATTTGTCATAATAAAAAATAGCATAAGGGAAAAGCAAAGAAAAGAGTAGGGAAAGAATATGAATTTTATTTCATTGATTGTAAGACATTTATAAAGAATTGTGCATTATAAATAATGATTTATGTACAAGAGAAAATAAAACAATGATTAATAGCCTATTATTTCTTTGTTTTAGCCTTTTTTGTATTGGTGAGTGGGAAATGTGTGGGTTTGGCTATTGGTTGAGTAGGTTGAGGAGGAGGTTGAAAGATAGGCTTAGCTCTAGCTTTGAGGGTTCTAGGTTTCTTGGAGACGGCTATTTTATGAGACAGTTGAGAAGGTGGGTTAGGTAGTTTAGAGGAGGGTTAAATAGGGATGGTCATGGGTGGTTCTCTCTAGAAATGGTCCAAATACTATCACATGAATGATCTAAATTCTAGCTATGTACATTGAATCTAGGAGTTATGAAATGGAAGTGGCATGATTCCAAGACAGGTTGATAATTAGCAGTGCATCTGCCTTGGAATTCATCATTGTTCATGGTTATTGGTTTTGAACTTGGAGGGAGAGACTTAGTGGGTGGTCTAGGAGGAGGTTTGGATTTTGGTTTGGGTGGAGCTCTGGCTCTAGTAATCTTTTGTTTTTATGTGGCTTTTGGTTTGGGTGTGGTTTTGGGTTTGGGTATGGCTTTTAGTTTGGTTTTTGGTGGAGGCTGAGGTTGGGAGGAAGGTTCTTACTCTAGCTCTAATTAAAGAAACTTGTTATGAACCTACATAGAGTGGGAAAGGGTAGAATTGATAAGTTGAAGAAAGGAAGGAGGAAAGTTGTCAGAAATTGCTTGAAGGTTAGCCTGATGGAAGGAAGTGAATTCTTCCTCAGTGATGTAGATGAAATGGTGAGGTCTTGAGGGTGAAAAGAGCTTAGTCCTAGGAGGAATGGATAGAGGAGCTAATTGAAGAAGGAGCTAGGAATATTCATCTCAAAACGTTTCTGGAAGAAGGGAGTGTGGTTGAGGAGAGTATTTGCTAGAAGTGAAAGGGGGGTCAGGTAGAAGGTGAATTCTTGATAGGGATTAAGGATCAGTAAGTTGTGGAAAGGGTAGTGCTTGTGGAGAAATGGAGGGGTTGTGGGAAAGAAACATGTTAGAGATGGAAGTGTTGATCTTTGATCTAGCTCTAAATTCAGAATATGTCATTTTGATAGGATGATAGACTCAAATAAGAAGATTGGGATTGTCTTCTTATTCCTTCGAAGGAGGCGTGGACGAAGGAGTAGGGATGAATTTTGTTGGGATGTCTTGTGAATCCCAAGAGTCAGACCAGTCCAGGTATTCTTCTAAATCAACAAGAATGAAGTGGTGCCTAAGGAGAGGTCTATATGGAATGATGACAAGGGTTTGGGGTTGGGAGGTGGGTTGTTATCACACCCTGCCTATGGGCCTATTCATTTTTACCTTATCCTATACTTTGCCTATTTTTAAAGAAAATATTCTGCCAAAATCTGGTAGAGTCTATCTTGAATTATATGGATCTAAACCTATGTATGCATTAATCATCATAAATCACTATAAAGCAAAGCCATAAATCACTAAACTAGCCCAACTTACCAACAACTACCCAAAATAGTAGTCACATTGTAATGGCATTAAACATAACTAGAATAATACAAATCCATTTACAATATGATGAGTATCTTTTATAATGACATGCTAATACATTTCGTTATACATCATTAGAGATCTTGTAAATACAACTATATAATTACATTATGGGATTTAAATCCCAATTCATCATACCATAATAAAATATCTTCAAATCTTTCTTATAAGCCCTAACCCATAATTAGGATCCTTTACCTAACCTGCTAGCTAAAACATAAGAATAAGAAGGCTTGAGTATGGACTAACTCAATAAGTAGGCTAAATAGAAAATAATAATCAATAATTTAATAGAATAACATATTCTAATCTATAACATCCATAAAATTATATTCACTATACAAGGAAATTCATGACATAATGAACTTCTTGACAATACACTCGCATCTCATCCTTAGATATAAACCAAAACATGCATAATTTTCTCTTTATACCAATATACATTCTATGCCATCTAGGCATACAATATTATAATCATGCCATCGAGGCACCTTATCTCATTATCGTACCCTATGGGCATATATTGTCCTATCTATGTTGTCCTGGCATCTCATAATATACCCATGCAAATGTTATATGAAAAGACATTTATTTACCATACCCATTATACAAAATCATGGAATGCTTCCCATTCCATCACTACACCCATTCAGATAACATACAACTTAACAAAGAAACATGAGATAATCTTCATCCCCATTCATTAGGAAGTACACACTATGCCCATCGATCCACACATGCATAACAATTCATCCAATCCTACCAATCATGGGACATTCATCAGTCACAGTCACATAATAGAATGAATATCATTAAATACATAACCATGGGATACTCGCTAGCCCCAATATTCACACATAGATATATATCCCTATCCATTCATACATGCCTATGCAAAACATAGGATAGTTGCTACCCCCATTCAATAATACATTCACAGAAGGAAGGAACTGCCAATTTACTTCAATAAAGATACTTCCACAATTCCTCTAGTTTCACCACTCAACTTCCAACTGATTTTTATATGGTCTTGCAAAGATCACATATGCTAAAATTTAATCGTTGTATGGGTTTCATATGGAGACCACTCTCATCAAGTCATTTTAAGTCAGTTAAAGCAAATTTTCATATGTCACTTAGGAGTTATTTTTGGATTATTTAAACAACCTTTATTCTCCATTGAAACCTTTCATCAAACACCTTATAGGCATCACTTAACTTGCAATTGGTCAACAAGGTACCTCAAAAGGGATTTCATTTTTAGCAATATACAATGACAATTTAACAAAATTAATTAGCAATTTACCTCAAGAACAATCCAACTAGGACCTTAATCCAATCATTTCATAGCTCACATAGCCCATACACAAAACTTTCCCAATCCCCAAATAGGTTATGGACAACAACCAAAGTTGAGTTTCCTATGACATTAAGCCTCAAGATGTAGTAATTTATTAATTAAACATTTCTCTCATGATTTCAACATCAATTTTCCCCCAAATCCCCATAAAAATCATTGTTCACGGATCTCACAAAACCCTAACCAAATAGAAAATGTACATTAGTTGGGGAAAAAAAACATACCATCATTTTCATGAATCACCTTCATCACAAACATCCAAAAATCCACCATGAATTACAACAAATAAGGCTTTTCTTTCATTTCAAATTGTCTAAACAACTAAAACTTGGACTTAGAGGCATGTTTGATCCATTGCACACTTAAAAAAGATGGATTTCTAGCAAAAATCACAAGGCTTTTGGGGGTGTAGAAAGGGTGACCCAAGGGGAAGAGGAGGAAGATGATAGAAATAAAAAAAAAATACAAAAACAACCTTAAAAAGTTGGGCCACTGACTTACCTTGCCGACAGGTGCCGCAATGCTAAATTTTGTCAACATTATTTTATATGATTTTGATGATAAAAAAACTTATATTAAAGAGAAAAATCTTGTATGCTTAAATCTCTAACAATCATATAAATGGTTATGAATTAATAAACAATAAATTAACATAAACACATAACCATGAATGATTAATTATACAAGCATATATTACTCACTTTATGTTTCACACACAATAAACATGAATTAACCTTTATTGCATAAATTCGCTAAATAAATACTATGCACCATAATTACTTAAGCTTTCATATTATGCATTTAATAGCGATGTATATTATCCTTGCTTTACAAAATGACACAATCACATAAGGATAAATTACATTCTAAGATTATATATATGAAAGCTAACAACATAGCAAGTGCAGATAAATTCAAGTGTAGGATCATGATCGTCTATAAACAAATAGTCATAACTATCTACTATGTTATAAAGGAGCTGAATTGATGAAAATCGTGCAAAAGGAAGAAAGCAAAAGACAAGCAATAAGAAGAAAGCAAAAGACAAGCAATAAGAAAGATTGCAGTTGTCTAAGAGAAGCTTCCACGAACAAAAGCAATAAGAGACAACAAGGCTTCATAGATGCACTACAACAAGTTTGCGTTGTCTATCAACTTTAATGAGAAAATGTCAACAGACAAATGCAAAACAAGAAATTAAAGATGAAGCCATGGTTGAAGAGCATAAAGTTGTTCAAGAAACTCAAGCTATCTCTATCAACCAAAGACAACTTGTCTGAGATGAAGAAAGAAGAAGAAGCTTCATCAAATACTTAGACATTAAAAGAAAGAAGAAATTGCTGCCCAGACAACATGCACAAAGAGGAGAAAACTTTGTTTGATCAACAAAGCTAGAAGAATTGATTAGTTTGAGGATAGAAAGGCAATATGAACAAAGAAGGGAGTGCAATTTCAGCTGAGCCAAGTTAAATAAATCAAAATTGAAGAACCAAGGAAGTTGCAAGAACAAACCCCTTCTATTGCTCGAAGTATGCAGAATAGTTAAAGAACTCTACCTTGTCTTCGGATCAAAAGGTTGTATATTATAATAGACAAAGCATCAGCCAAAGTAAAAGGCAAAATAGAAGCTATACATTGAGCATAGATGAAGCTGAATAGACAAAGAGGTGCTTGAACTTATCGTCTATAACTTATAACAAACAAACCTATGCGACGTGTAGAGTACTCTGTCCAAGACAAAGAACAATTCGTCTATCGCTTACACTAGATGAACACTATACTTCATCTATTTGAGCAAGTAAAGTTAGCTTCATCTGGCACCTTCAACAGACAACAAGGAACAAAAGAAGAAAATCACACTTTGTCTATTTGTGAAATACTGAGCAAACTTCATCTATCACCTCCAGTAGACGATGAAAAACAAAGGAAGCACATCCCACTTTGTCTGTTCGTATAGAAGGAAATTTTTCTCAATCAATCAGTCTATCCTCATCAACGCAATCCAGAGATGATCTATTATCTACAATAGAAAAAGAACATTCATAAAGGATCTATCAACAAACAAATCTTCTAGAGTACTTGAGGCAGACAAGTAAGAGTTTGTCTATCAGTCAGTTCAACTTCATCTATGTCATTCAAAGTTTATCTCTAATTTACAATAGACAAAATCATTCTTATGGAAATTTAGCTGACAGAAAAACCTTAGAAGAATTCATCTACAACTTATGGTAGACAAATGCAGATAGAGAGAAGTCATGACTTGTTAAAGAATAAATAATTTATGTGACTAAGCATACAAGGCATCTGCACTCGAGTCGTCATTGTGCAGACTTATACTAGTTACCATTTCCAGCAATAAGTGATGTTTCAAGACTTTCAAACTATGATGAGTCAAACAAGGAACACCTTTTAACATAGCTCATCCTCCTCTCTAAATGGTGATGTAGCAACTCAAGATAAATCGAAAAGACCTAGACTTCAACGGGAGAAAAATCAAAGGGTCTTATTCATTCATTGCTGCTCTCATTTCTACATTCAATGGAACCCATCTCCTCTAATGGTCAAAAGTATAAAAAAGTTATTTAAGAAAAAAGGGGAATGATTCAAAGGTGGTGAAGAAATACTTTGCAAATGCACCTAACCTTATGCAAATCCTTTCACCCATGGCTAAGAGCCTAAACCGTCATCTATCTTTCATGAGCTTCAATCTACTTATCCTTATGTGTAACACCCCAAACCCCCACCCTATGTGTTTTGACCATGTCACATTGGGGGCCGATGGGGAACGCTACCATTTCCCTTCTTCTTAAGGTAAAATCTTATCATATTCTCATAATTTCCCTAATTCTAAAGGAAATATCTTGCCTAAAATCCGGTAGAGTCTATCTTGTTTAATGGAGATTTAAACCTGATATATATGTATGAAATCAAATAAAATGTACATGTTTATAATCAAATAATAATAATTATACCTACACACTCACACCCATAGTCATAGCTTCGCCCAAGATCGGAACCGGATCATGATGGCCATTCATATCCCAGGATTAATACAAATCCATCTACAATATCATGAATACTTACTATGATATGCCATTATATTTCATTTATAATTTGATACAATCATACAATCTTACGATTAAATAAGAAATTACAAACTTCAATGGGATTCCAATCCCATTACTTTACCATATCATCAATTGACTTGTAATCTCGCTCATCTGTCCCAATCCTCAATTGGGATCTTCACTTGCCCTGTCAGCTAAAAATTTAATATAAGAAAGCGTGAGTCTGAGAAACTTAGTAAGTAGGCATAAATAAAATAAAATAATAATTAATCATAATAACATATTCTAACCCTAAACATGTATCAAATACAACATAATTCAGATTTAAACCATTAACACGAACACATCATATTCCCATCTCATCTTGAGATGTACAACCTAAGACAATCATACCATGAGGCTCGCATCCTCATTCTTTTCATGCACACCCTATGCCTTTCCGGCATATAATATCATACAATGTCATTTCGGCACTTAACATCACTTCCGAGCCATTTTGGCTTATTATACTACAATACATGCCATACAAGTGTCTCATATGATCATACATGCCATGCAGGCACCACATATCCAACTATACCATACAGGCATAATATTACAGTTGTGCCTTCAATCACATTACATCATTTTACATATCTATACTATTATGGAATGCTTCCCATTCCAGTCGTACATATAGTCATATGATATATCATGCCACTTACATAGTTATGGGATATCACTTATCCCATCTTTATCACCCATTAACAATATCATAATAAGGAATTATACATTCCTTATTAATTCATACAATGAAAACACATCAATATACCACACTATCAAATCTTAACATGGGATATGCTCATCTCATCTATTCTTTCTGTCACACACTTCAGATATTCCCTATCCCTTTCATATAAACATCCATACAAAAGAATAAGCACATTGTGGGATAATCATAGACCAATTTGACTATGGGATATTCCAAATCCCCAGCATTCATATATAATAAATATAATAAAAAATGAATCTGGGGCTACACTACCTCATCAATCCAACATGTATACCAATGTTCACAGCCATTCATATATAAGAAATAAACATTCATGGGATACTTCATGTCCCCAATCATTCATGCATTTGTCATACCCAACAAACATTAATCTTAAACAAGTGCGGGATATCCACAATCCCTCATCCAAAACACACATGCTCGGAACAAGCATGGGATACCTACTATCCCCATCATTCATTCAAATCAAACTGGGGGTCACCTACTTACCCTAGACCTTTAGCTCCAAGCCACTTTCCTCTAGTTCTGTCTTTTCATCCTTCTCAAACCATCTTGTAATTATGTACTCAATACATCATATTATCATTTCTTTCATAGCCAATTTCAGGCTATGATCATCAAACATGTGATAAATGTCAATTAAACTAGGGTTTTTCCATAATTACCACAAGAAATATCTTTTCTTGACATATTTATCTAGTATCTCACATGATTACCGTGTAAGCAACATGTAAATAACTCATTTAAACTTTTAATCTAATCAATTCATGGCTTACATAGCCTATTCACAAAAATCCTCTTTAAACCCAAACTAGGGCATGGCCCAAAACTCAATTCCACTAATCCAAGCCACTCTACACATGTTCTAAAACTTACTAATCATGCCATTAATCATTTACCCCATGATTAATTTAAATAAAAATCAGGAAATCCCTAATTTTTACTACTCATAGAAACCCTAACTTTGCAAATTTAACAAAATTTCATGTCAAATCATCATAATCATTGTATTAAACCATTACCCCATGAATTTATGACCACATATATCAATTTAAGCCCAAAATTCCATCATTTCCCTGAAACCCTAAAATCAAAAATCTGAGATTCAGTTGGGGAATCAAGCTTATCTTCACTTTCAAGTGTCGTCGTACTTCCCAAATGAATGACCAAGCTCCCAACTTCCTATTGCACCTTCCATTTTGTGGAAATCTAACATTTCTTCCATTTTTCACAGTTCAAATGGGTGAAAATTAGGTTTAGCTGAAAGATCACAAGTTTTTCTAGCTAGGTAAGATAATTTCCTAGCTAAAATGACTAAAAATCAAGTTAAACGGGGTTAGGGCAAAATGGGAGAAAGGGTAGGATGAAAAACTCAAAAATTAGAATGGCTAGGGAAAGAAAAATTGGGTCAGGCTTTTATAGCCACCGACCAGTGCTACCGACCAGTGTCACCGACACCATCCCACTACTTCCCCCGACGCCACCACCTTGCATGGTGCCACCGGTGCTGGCTTGCTGCCTTGGCTATTTCTCTCTTTTTTTCACCCTTCTTTTTTCATTCTTTTTCCATCATTTATTTCTCATATAAATTAACATAATTATATCTAAATTTTCCTCGATTAACCTATATACATGTTACATAATCATACACATATGATTTTAGCTAGCACAATTTCATAAACTTTCTTATATTGTATACATACTTGAATCACTTCATGCAAAAATCACATTTCTCCATTAATCCACACATAATTAACCCATAATTAACACCATAGGTGTTACATTATGGCCATTGTCTTTACATTATGGGAAGATCTTTTGTATTATATAGAGCTGAGAGAGAGAGAGAGAGATCATATCTTCCCCTGTGCTTCATTGTAACACTTTGTAAAGTGTTAGTTTTCTAGTAAACTTAAAACCAGAGAGTTATTGGTAAGCTCAAGAAAATCATAAAGTTTGCTAGTGAGCTTTGAAACCAATGAGTTTGTGGTGAGCTTGTGAAAACCACATTGTAATGAGTTATTAGTGAACTTAGGAAAACCATCAAGTTTGCTAGTGAGCTTTGAAACTAGTGAGTTTCTTAGTGAGCTCATAAAACAAGAAAAGTGTCAAGATAGAATCCAAAAGAAGTGTGGGTATAGTGGAATCCAAGACACAATAAGTGTGTTCTCTTGGAAGAATGGCTGTAGGAATGGGCTCCTGAACCACTATAAAAATCATCTTGTCTGTGTGAGTGTGTTTGTTCATTTGCTTTATTCTTTATGCATTTTATTATTTATATTATTCATCTTACTCTACACCACACACAAGCACAAAAGGGGAAAATGATTCAACATGGGTTAAGCAATGAATTTTTATTTACCCAATTCACCCCTCTCCTCTTAGATTAAGCCATCCTACGAGACTATACAAGTGGTATCAAAGCGGGTTAGATGAACAATTCTAGTGATCCATTTGGCTAACCCAACATAGTCATCCTCTTTGTTCTTCAAAGAATAGTCCATCTCCCATCTTCCAAAATTTTGATAGATTAAGTTAGATATAATGGAAAAGGAGATTGAAAACATTTCTTATGGCCAAGTGATTCTTATCTATGACAAATTATTTGTATTTGCATAAGTAAGGATGAAATGAGGGCAGAGCTGAAAATGTTGAAAACTCACTATATCCTCTTTGTCCCACCATTTATAAGGACATCTTGGCTTATAGATTAATATGAGAAATCTTAGACAAGCCAAAGAAAAATTAATAAGGGAAAAAAATACTTTGTATCATACACCACTTGCGTCATTATTTAAACTAACTTGAGTGAAGGAAATCTAAGAAAGGAGAAAATAAACTTATAAAGAAGAAAAAAGAGAATGAAGACTTAGTCTGAAGAAACAAATTAAAGACACTATGAAATACCAACTTCATTCAAAATAAAAAGAAAAGGTAAGTGTAGGTATAGCACTCAAACTCAAATGCTCTCATTGAATGTGTCATTATTTGAAATTTTAAAATATTTACTTGCGCATTTCTTTCAGCCCATTCTTTTGTAAGTACATATGTTTAGCCTTTCAATTTATTATTTTGTTTATTTACATGCTTTAAATTTGACTTTCACATTCAATTAATTAAATTCCTATAGAATTTGATTTACATTCTTACTCTGCATTTTAGGATTTTGATTACTTATATATAATTAGATATGTGTATATTCTTATTTATTGAAATCAAGCTTTACTCTTATACCTTCATATCTCATTTATATATTTGAATACTAGATTTACTCTTACCCACTTTTCATGGTCTTGCAGGTGAAGATTCTCACAAGCAACTAAAGAAATTTCATGTAGTGTGCACAAGCATGAAACCAATAAGGGTGACTAAAGAGCAAAGCAAACTAAGAGCCTTTTCAGTCTCTTTGAAGGATTTGGCTAAGGATTGGCTTTACTATCTACCTTCTAGGAGCATCACAACATGGAATGAGATGAAGAGGTTATTTTTGGAGAAATATTTCCTACCTTCAAGGGCAACCAACATTAGTAAGTAAATTTCTAGTGTGAGATAGCATAGTGGAGAATCCCTATATGAATATTGGGAGCGTATCAAGAAATTACGTGCATGTTGCCCCATCATTAGATCAATGAACAACTACTAATCTAGTATTTCTATGTGAGACTTCTTTCCACTGAAAGGAGCATGATTGATGTTGCTAGTGGAGGAGCTTTGGTGGATAAAACTCCTGAAGCTGCAAGGAATTTAATTACAAACATGGTAGCCAACTCACAACAATTTAGCAATAGGCTTGACTCTTTATCCAGGCCTATTAATGAGGTAAGTGTTTCCTCTCTTGAATAACAAATTACAGGTCTAACTTCTCTTGTTCATCAATTGGCTATAGGGAATATGCAGCCAGCGAAAGCTTATGGAATTTGATCCATGGTAGGACATCCAATTGATGCATGTCCAACTTTTCAAGAAAAACCTACTGAGCAAGTGAACGCGATGAATGGTTTTTCTGGACAACCATAGAGAAAGTATGATCCTTGTTCTAACTCATACAACACAGGATAGAGGGATTACCATAATTTTAACTATGGGAATCCATAAGCAAATTAGCCCACAACTTTAAATCACCTGAATTTCTAGCAGTACAAGCAGCCATACCAACCTAGACTACAATAGGGACAAACTTCTAACTCCAGTATGTTTTTGGAAGATATTGTTAAGTCTCTTACCACTAACACTTTGCAATTTCAATAGGAGACAAAAGCTAGCATTCAGAATTTGGAGAATCAAGTAAGTTAGATAGCTACCATAATCAATCGGCTAGAGACTCAAAATTCAAGAAAATTGAATTCTTAAATACTAGTGAACCCAAGAGAGAACATCCGTGCAATTATTTTGAGAAGCGGTAAGGAGTTTGACATTCCAACAAAGGTGACTGCTACACCAATGGAGCAAGCAAAGGAGAAAGGTATTGTTGCAGACAAGGACCTTCCTAAGGACAATGAAGTAACTTAACATAAGTTTCAACCTCTTTCTGAATATAAACCAGTACCACCTTTTCCTAAGGCTTTAGCAAAAGCTTAAAAAATTGAGCAATATTGAGATCTATTTGAGACTTTTCATAAGTATAAGGTAAACATTCCATTTTTTGATGTCATTAAACAAGTACCTCGTTATGTTAAATTTCTAAAAGAATTATGTACAATAAAGAGGAAATAAAAACTTTAGAGATATGAGAAGGCGAGAGTACAGGAGAATATTTCTGCAATCATTCAAAGAAAACTCCTTGCAAAGTGCAAAGATCCAAGTATGTTTACTATCCCTCGCATGATAGGTAATATTAGACTTGAAAAGGACATGTTAGATTTAGGAGCTTCCATTAATATTATGTCATATTCTTTGTATACTTCTTCGAAACTTAGACCTTTGAATAAGACTAATGTTGAGATTCAATTGGCTAATAGATCTAATGCCTATCCATAGGTGTAGTTGAGGATGGTCTTGTGCAAGTCAATAATTTAATCTTCCCTTCTAATTTTTATGTGCTAGATATGGAGAATGGTAATCACATTACTCCCATTATATTAGGAAGACCCTTCCTAAAGACATCCAAGACTAAGATGGATGTTCACAGTGGCACACTCACCATGGAATTTGATGGTGAATTGTTAAGTTTAATATTTATGATGCCATGAAATATCCTGATGATGATGATCCTATTTACCCCATTGATGAGATTGATTCTTCTATATAGGAAGTTGTTGAACTTGATGGAAAAGATGAATTGGAAGTTCCCATTAGTAAACATCTTGAGAAAAAGAATAAGATGTTACATTTGAGTACTTATTTGTAGGAAACTGTTACAACATTGGATGACTTTCTGAAGTTATCATAATCAAGTAATGATCCTTACATAGAGTTACTAGTTTCTAACAAGAGCATTTTACCATTTGTTTTGCAGGCATCCATTCCAGATTTGAAGCCTCTTCCCAATCATCTCAAGTAATTGTACTTGAAGATGGAGAAACTTTGTCGGTGATTATCTCTGGTAAACTCAGTACATTACAAGAAGAAAGGCTTGTGCAGGTTCTAAAGAAGCATACGTGAGTTATCAGTTGGATAATGAAAGATATTAAAGGAATTGACCCATCTACACGCATGCTTTGTTATTTCTAGTTTGCAATTGCTTCAGATTGAGGAAAGATGCAATGAGTCGACCCAATGACTATAAACAAAAGTGCTACTTGGGAGGGAAACCAAGGGGAGTTTTTTTTTTAATTTTCTTCTCATTTCTACATTTATGTTATGGTTATTTTTGCATCTTCTTTACATTTTACCTTACTTTGGGGACAATGTAAGTTTTAAGTGCAGGGGAGGGGATTTAGATTGAAGTTTAGGTTGTGTTTTTTGTGTTTTTTATTTTTTTCTTTGCTTTTATTTCTTTAAAAAAAATTTTTTTGATAAAGAGAGTCAGTTTTACCCTTTGTTTTGGTGGTTTCTGATGATTTAAGGTTGAGGATGTCATGAGCAAGATTCAACTGAGGTTGAAAAATTCATAACATGATTGAATAAGTAATTTTCCAATTTACAATTGCTTGGTTTAGTTATTTTCCTTGAGAATGATGGTGACTAAATTTCATAGACAAAAGCTTGTGAGATTTTGAACCTTTAGACTGACACATCCACATTAGTCTCATTTTTTTCTTCAGGAGAGATATTCTTCCATGGATTTATTTCTCTAAAACTTGCCTTTATTCTCTTTGAGATCATATTGATACATGCAAGCATGAGAATGATTAAAGCCTTCTTTGTTTTGAACTACATGAACCAAATAGCCTACCTTGTGATTACTTTTTCCTCTTGTTGAGCCCCTTTGAGCTTTATAATTTTTTATTGTGAACCTATGTTAACCCAAGCCATAGATCTAGTAGAGCATGGGTCAGCATTGTACTATGTACGGGTGTACAAGAAATAAAGTGTGGGGGTATTAAAATTTGTGGAAGGGCTATGATTGGTGAAATAGAACATGTTGTTCTTAAAATAAAAAAAAATGTCAAAGTGAAAGAAAAAGAGAAAAGAAAAAGAAAATATCAAAATTCCAAGGGAAGGGGTATATTTATACATCATGCATTCAAAGGTGAAAGATGCTAAATAAAATAAGTGATTTTGCATATCTTATACATTTGAGCTTGAGTTGATTTATTTATACTTCAGTAATTTCAATAGCTTTTAAACTACATTCTCAAATATTTCTCACCTTTACCCTAAACCCCATTAAAACCCATGAAAAGTCCTTATGATTCATGATATGCATGTGATCCCAGTGATGAAGAATGAGAAAATATGCAAGCATATGGTAGATCATTTTGAGAAAATATGCAAGCATATAGTAGATCATTTTCATTGGAATGAATTTGAGCGAAACATATATCCTTCAAACACATGAGAGTAGAATGTTTATTTCCGTGAGAGTTCCACTTATTTAGTTTAATCCATCTTTAAGAGAGAATGCTTACTGAATGATTGTAGGTTATGTGAGAATGATTTATCCATGATATATTATGAGTTTTGAATATTTTTTGTTATTCTTTGTTTATGATAATTGCAACCTTGATAATCTTTTGAGGGAGAGTGGATTTGAGTTTTGCATGAGAACAATCAAGAGTTAAGTGTGGGGGAACTTGATGAGAATACAAAATATTATATTTTATTCCCTTAATACTTAATATTTTACACTTATTTGACTCCTATATGCACTCATTATTCTTATATTTTGATTTAGGAAACAATTGGAGTGGTTAAGTGCAAAAAGAAGTCAATTGAAGGATTTGGGACAATTTTAGCATCACTCTGTATTTTAGTCATAAATCTCTCATCTGACCTCCAATTGAGATGATTAAAAATGTTTTGGAAACATAAGAAAATGTTCTACAACTTTTATGTTTGGAGTTTATAGAGATAAGGACTAGATTAAGGGAAAAATAGGAAGAATGCCAAAGTCAGGATGAAGTGCAGAGGAGAAGTAATAAGGAGCAGAGAACTGGAGGCAGTAGATCGGTGTTGCTGGCGCCCAACCCACTTCACACCAACACCACATCGAGCAACAAGGTGGTGTAAGCAGTGCCAATCTGGTGTTGGCAGCTCTTGACTCTGTTCCCACTTTTGTATTTTGCAATTTTTATAATTTTTGTGTATTTTTGACTTTGTATAAATAGCAGTTTTCTAGGATTTTTGAGAGTTCTTTTACTAGGGTTTAGAGATTGGTAGCTTTCAACAAAGAATCTTCTCTATTTTCTAGTTTATTTTCTTTGTGATTTTATGGCCCTATGTAGCTAAATTTGTATTCTTGGTATAAGGAGACAAAAGCCTCAAAATCAATATACTGTGAGATCTAATTTGATTTAATGATTTAATTGTTTAATTTATACTTTGAGTATTGAATGTTCTTCTTTGTTCATGATTATGATTGTTATATTTAATTACTAGGAGGCCTACTAGTTTATTATTTATTACAATCTATTGATAGATTAGATATCAAATCCGTATTAGATATCAACTAGGGTTTTATAATTTGTTGCTATTGCAATTATTAAATCTTAGGAAGAATATTTGACTAAATTAAATGCAACCACTAGTGTTTGTGTTGTTTAGCTTCACCAATCTTTACAAATCTTAAGGCTGCTATTAGAATAAACCTTCAACATTAGTCTGGGGTTGTTTAGTGGTTAGGGTTAATTAGAATGTTGGTTTTTAATTAACTATATTGAAGGAGAGATAGGAAAAATAATTCCAATGGTAGATATTTAAAGTATTAATTGATTTATAATTGTGTCAATGATTAGTTATGAGATTCTAATGGTGAATGTTGACTTGAACCAAGGTTTTCTTCTCTGATAGATTTCTTTTATACCACTTTCTTCATTACATTCAAAATCTCCCTTTTCTTATTCACATTGCATAAAACTAAGCTAGACACTCCTCGTGGGATCGACCCTTATTCACACTACTATAGGTAATTTAATTGGAGTAAAGTTCTACATTTGGTTGCATATATCATAGCACAACATCAATCTTCAGATGAAGCATCAAGGGCTTGACAGCAGAAGCTAATCGTTTAGTCAAAACTAACAATAACACTTGTGAACTCAAATGAGAAATCTATGAAGGAAGCGATAAAAGAGGTAAGTTGTCAAACTTGATTATATTTCTTTCATTGCTATATACTCTAGATGCCTCAGAATGAACTGCATTGGATTTGAATTAAGTCAAGTTTTACTATTTTGAGCTAAATCATGTCAAAAATCTTAACAAATCTTAAAATGATCAGATCTATAAATGTCATCATAGTCTATTTGGGAAACCTCACAGTTTAAGGTCTCGAATAGGAATTCCATTCCTAGTCATTCCTTCTATAATAATGTTTATTGACTTGATCTCACATAAAGAATTAGAATTGAAATGTAGAAACTCATAAAGATAACCATTATGACATATAAATAGAACATCTAACATTAACAAAATTCCATGAACATTCAAACATCCAAAAATTTCCATCTTCTTAAAACATCAACAATCACCAATAAGTTCAGAAAATTCAACAAAGAAAATTAAAAATGGTTACTCCTTTAAAACTTTAATAACTGCTAACAACTCTATAATTCTATCCTGAGTCTCCGACAGTTCCTTCTCCAAAGCCTTAATTCTATTCATAATCTCTTCATAAGCTATACACAGATAAGTCAAAAGAAGATCTATAGAGGCATTTATCTTCTTAGTAGACTTTAATTCCTTCTTCAACTGTCTCACCTCCTCTTCCAAAAAATAAATCTAACTATTTTCCTCACTTATCTCTCACTCCATTGTTGCCCAAATGTTAACCTCATATATTGTCCGTCCAACTAAATATCATAAAATATAAGAGTCACAACCAGTTTTGAAAAGACATATAAACTTTACAAGAATAATCATAACTTAAACAGGAAATAGACCTTTAAACCTTTAGAGACCCAAATAGGACAAAATAGGATCATGCATTATCATTGTTAAACAATGATGAATAAAATATAATAATAGATACACATCCAATATTTAACCAACTAAAAGAATGATTCTATAAACAACATAATTACTAAACTTAAATTTTCATAAAAGACCAGAACATTTAAAATCACAAATTTGAGTTTAAAGAATTGTAATATTACATATAAAAAGTTTAGATCAAAAAGCAAAAATACTTAATTAGCTAAAACATTAACAACTGCTTCTAACTCTTTAAATCTTTGGTGAGCTTTGGCTAACTTTGTCTCCAAATCTTTAATATGCTCTACGGCCTCCATATAAGCGAGTTCTTAGTCAAGAGATGAGTAACATAAAGATTACTAGCCCTAATAGAAGCCAAATCAATCTTCAGCTACTTAATCTTATACTTAAGAACTAGAAATCTCTCTACAGCCTTAAAAGCAGTATCATCATTCTCACCTTGAATCAACTTAACAGAAGAATAGGAAGACGCCATGATTGCCTTGGTAAGCACTAAAGAGTTGTCTCTTCCTCCTAATCCTTCTATGCAAGAAAAGAGAAAGACAAGAGCTTCTCCACTTCCCAAGTAATCTGTCAACTCCACCATTAATAACTCTCAACCGTCACCCCTAATAATAATGACACAATCATTAATTAAAAGGAGACGCATATTAACAGTAAATCATGCATTGTCACTGCATTTGCTTCTAGCATATCAATATGATTTTGATGAATAATACATGCTTAATTGATTAATAACTAATTATTGCTCCTTATATATGCTTCTTAATAAAAATGTTTAATTATCAAAATGCTTGGAAAATGTTCAATATTATAATCAACCTAATTAATCTAGTCATTACATTAGATTAATTAGTGGTAAAGAAAATTTTGTATATACAAGAAAACAATATTCCAAAATTCAACAAAATAGGGGGAAAAGAACTTAAATAAAGAATATTATATAAATAGAAAAAAAATAATTAAGGGAAGAGAAATAAAATAATTACAAGTAAATTTTTTTTATTATGACAAAAAGGGGGAGAGAAATATTAGAGACTTGTAAGAAATGTGAGTGACTTGTGGGAAAAATGATTAAGCGTTAGGAAAATGATATTAGGGTCGAACCCATAGGATTATATAAGTAAGATATTCAGGCGGAGATTAAAAGAAAATTCTTAATTTTTCTACAAGTCCTCAAAGTTTTGTCATCATAAAAAATGGGGAGATTTTCAGCATTATTTTATATAATTTTAATGATAACAAAACTTATAATAAAGAGAAGAATTCTGTATGCTTAAATCTCTAACAGTCATATAAATGGTTATGAATTAATAAATAGTAATTAACATAAACACATAACTATGAATGATTAATTATAAAAGCATACATTCCTCACTTTATGGTGCACACACAATAAACATGAATTAAGCATACAAATAATTTATGTGGCTAAGCATACAAATCGCATCTGCACTTGAGTTGTGATTGTGCAGACTTATACCAGTCACCATTTCCTGCAATAAGCGGCACTACAAGACTTTCAAAGCTGTAATGAGTCAAACAAGAAACACCATTTAATATAGCTCATTCTTCTCTCTGAACGATGATACAACAACTCAAGACAAATTAGAAAGACCTAGACTTCAATAGCAGAAAACTCAAATGGTCTTATTCATTCAATGCAATTCTCATTTCTACATTCAATGGAATGGAACCCATCTTCTCCAACGGTCGAAAGTATGAAAAAGCTATTTAAAGAGAAAAGGGGGACAATTCAAAGGTGGTGAAGAAATACTTTTCAGATGCGCCTAATCTTATGCAAATCCTTCCACCTATGGCCAAGAGCTTAAACCATCATCCATATTTCATGAGTTTCAATCTGCTTATCCTTATGGAAGGCACAAGGTATAGTGGAACCCAAGGCACAATGAGTGTGTGCTTTTGGAGGAGTGTATGTAGAGATGGGGTCCTAAACCACTATAAAAATCATCTTGTTTGTGTGAGTGTATTTGTTCATTTGCTTCATTTTTCATGCATTTTATTTTTTCTATTATTCATCTTATGGCACACTACACACAAGCTCAAAAGAGGGAAATGATTTAACATGGGTTAAGTAATGAATTTTTATTTACCCAATTCACCCCTCCCCTCTTGGATTAAGTCATCCGACAGGACTCTATAGATTTCGTATCACGGCACCCATTCTGCTAGATGTCGGCCATCTTCCTTCGATGAACCGATGCTACGGTTCTAGTTTGGCCGCTGCGGTGCCCACGCCACTGCCCTCTAGTTTCCTTCCTTTCTATTTTATTTCTCTACTTTACTTTAACCCCTTTTCCTCATACTCATATCCATGACATTCCCTAGATAAATATGATCAATTTGAACACATTAAAATGTATAATTAATCTCCTCAATTAATTAAAATTAATTGTTGATTCTCATAGGATGGCTTAACACAAGAAGGGAGGGGTGAATTGGGTAAATAAAAATTCATTACTTAACCCCTGTTGGATCATTTCCCCCTTTATTTGCTTGTGTGTGGTGTGATAAAAAGTGAATAATGAAAAAAGTAAAATGCATGAAGAATAAAACAAATGGGCAAAAACACACACAGACAAAATAATATTTGTAGTGTTTCAGGACCCCGTTCCTAAATCCACTCTTCCAAGAGCACACACTCATTGTGCCTTGGGATCCACTATATCCCATATAATGGAAATACATAGTGCTTCCAGCAATCTTTTGGTCTTCACAAGCTCACCAAGAAACCCACTAATTTCTAAAATCACCAACAAACTTGTTGGTTTTCCAGAGGTCACCAAAAACTCCTACAATGTGGTTTTCACAAGCTCATCACAAACTCACTAGTTTCTAAGATCACAAGCAAACTTGTTGGCTTTCCAGAGGTCATCAACAATTCATACAATGTGGTTTTCACAAGCTTACCATAAACTCACTTATTTTGAAAATCACAAACAAACTTGTTGTTTTCTAGAGCTCACCAACAACTATCTGATTTCAATTTTACTAAAAAACTTATACACTTTTACATAGTATTTCTCTCAACCACAGGGGAAGATTTGATCTTTCTATCCGCTCTTTGTAATACAAAAATCTTCCCATAATGTAAAGATAATGGCCACAAGGAGAAGGTTTAAGATCAAGGATAGATAATTGAAGGTTTAAGCTCTTATCCATGGGTGGAAGGATTTGCATAAGGTTAAGTGCATCTGAAAAGTATTCCTTCAACCCCTTTGAATCATCCCACCTTATCTCCTTAAATAGCTTCTTCATGTTTTTGACCATTGGAGAAGATGGGTTCCGTTGAATGTAGAAATGAGAACAACATTGAATTAATAAGATTATCTGAATTTTCTACTATTGAAGTCTGGGTCCTTTTGTTTTATCTTGAGTTGTTGTATAGCCATTCAAAGAGGAGGATGAGCTATGTTAAAAAGTGTCCCTTGTTTGACTTGTCACAACCTTGAAAACTTGCAGCGCTGCTTATTGCCAAAAATAGTGACTGATATAAGTTTGCATAATGTCGACACAAATGCAAATGTTATTTAAATGCTAGTCACATAAATCAATTTTCCTTTGACAAGTCATTACCTCTATCATCTACATTTGTCTGCCATAAGTTGTAGTTGAATTCTTTGAAGGTTTTTCTATCATTTAAACTTCCATAAGAGTGATTTATCTATTGCAAGTAGTAGACGAACTTTGAGTGGCGCAGATGAAGTTGAACTGGCTGATAGACAAACTCTGTTTTGTCTACATGAATTCCTCCAGGAGATTTATTTGTTGATCGATCCTTTATGTGTGTACTTTATTTGTTGTAAATAATAGGCTAACTCTAGGTGGCGTTGATGAAGTTGGGTTGATTGATTGACAAACTTCTCCTTCTATATGAACAAATAAAGTGAGATATTTTTCCTTTGTTCCTCATTTGTTGGTTGGAGGTGGTAAATGAAATTCACTTTGTCTTTCTCTAACAGATGAAGTATTGTATTCTTCTTTTTTTCCTCATTATCTATTGGAGATGGCAGATGAAGCTTGCTTTAATTTTCTCGAATAGATGAAGTGTAGTATTCATTTGAGCAACACTTTGTCTATTCAGCTTCGTCTATGCTCATTGTGTAGCTTCTACTTTGTCTTCTACTTTGGCTGATACTTTATCTGTTACAAGTAAAAAACAAACTCTTGATCCATCGATGAAGTGAAGTTCTTCAACTATTCTGTACACTTCAAGCAATAGAGGGGGTTTGTTCTTGCAACTTTTTTATTTCATCAATCTTCATTTGCCTGTCTTGGCTCAGTTGAAGTTGCACTCCCTTATCTGTTCATAATGCCTTCTTATCCTCAAATTGATCAATTCTTCTAACTTTGTTGATTAGATAAAATTTTCTCTTCATTATGCATGATTATCTAGGCAGCAATTACATCTTTCTTCCTTTGTCTAAGTATTTGATGGATCTTCTTCTTCTCTCTTTATCTCAGACAACTTTTCTCTAGTTGGTGTAGATAGTTCAAATTTCTCAAATAGTTTTATGCCCTTTGACCATAGCTTCATCTTCAACTTCATTTATCTTGCATTTGTCTATTTAGATTTTCTCTTTAAGGTTGATAGATAATGCAAAATTATTGTAGCGCACTTCAAAGCCTTGTTTATCTCCCATTGCTTTTATTTGTGGATGCTTTCTAATGCAACCTTTCTTATTGCTTGTCTCCAAACCTTCTACCTTCTTCTTCTTCCATGATTTTCATTAGTTCAGCTCCTTTGGAATATAGCAGATGGTTGTAGTAGTTTGTAGCAGATGATCATTATCCTATACTTGAACTTTTCTGTACTTGCTATGTTGTTAGCTTTCATATTTAATTTAGAATATATTTTATCCCCATGTGATTGTAATATTTTGTAAAGGAAGGATAATATACATTTTTATTAAATGCATAATAAGAAAGATTAAGTAATTATGGTGCTTAATATGATTTAGCAAATTTATGCAGTAAAGAGTAGTTAATATTATGCACACCATAAAGTGAGGAATGTATGCTTCTATAGTTAATCATTCATGGTTATGTGTTTATGTTAATTAATGCTTATTAATTCATAACCATATATATGATTGTTTAGAGATTTAAGCATATAAACTTCTTACAAGTTTTGTTATCATCAAAATCAAATATAATACTGACAGTAATGCCATTAAATCATAGATTTTTCTCAATTCATTCTTATACATGATGAAGAAGTTTTTCCTTGCCTTAATTTATCCCCCTTTATAATTATACTAAAGATAACTACCATGAATTCAAATACATAATTACCCAAAATCAACACCCTAGTTGTTACAGTTGTGAATGGGGAGATGAGGTGGCTTCAGAGATTAGGCTCTCTAAATTGACGATATCTGTGGAAGGATTGGAGGGTTGGTTGGTTTGGGGAGGAGATTGAGTTTCAGTGTGAGAATGGGAGGGTGAGTGTGTGGATGAGGGATGAGTTGACCTAAGAAAAGTTTGAGTTTTCTAATGATAGAAAGGGATAGATTGGGTTGAAAAATGGGTCGGTTGAGGTTGGTCTCTTATAGACTCAACCAAGGAGATCAATGCATCCAGCTTGTGATGTGTTGATTCCTCAATTTTGTCTACCCTAAAATGGGGGGATGATACACTAGTTTCTAAGTTTTCTAACCTAGTGTATATGGACTGTGGTTGGCTTTAGAGAAGATTTTGGAGTTGTTATAGGTTGAAGGAGGCTAATTGGGTTGAGTTAGGTTGTTTGGATTTGGAGGAAGTGGGGTGAGTTGAGGGCTGTGCTTGAGATGGTGAAGCTATTATAGTTTCGTATTCTTTGATTATGGACTCTTCTCTTCTTCTTCTTCTTCTTCTTCTTCTTCTTCTTCTTCTTCTTTTGCTCTTATTCTCTTTATCTACTCAACCTTTCTTGGCTTTGCAGAAATCCAACCTTCTACACTTTGCTTGAAGCCTATCTTCATGATTGTTAGCTGGCTAATTGAATCAAATGTCTTGGGTGGTTCTCCATCTTCTTTAGTTACATTCACTAGATTCTCTCAAAATGTTTGATAGTATCATCCCATATGGAAGTGGGAATCTTGTCGACATAAATGCATGGTTTCAATGATAAACAAAACTTGATTAAAGATTATGTACTAATGATTGTTATAAGGATTTTAGCATACAGAATCAAGTTACAGGTTTTAAAGAAAAATGAGTACAGAAAATATATTCCATTGCGACAAGGCTTGAGCAAGTAAAGAATCAAAACATGAAGTGTCGTAACAAACAAAGCATGAATGAAAAAGACTCGATTGTTTCCATTCGTCTGTTTAAGTGAAAGATTATATCTGATGGATGTAAGACAATATGCATACAACATACTACATCTATCATAAGCAAACCACAGTTAAGTCAATGGTCATTTGATGAGAATAGACAAAGGTGGAAGGAGTGAAGATCTTCTAGTAGAACAAAAACTTCCTCTGCCATCAATTAAAAATGCGGAGAAGGAAGGATCATATGGCAGAGCAAAGATTTCATCTATCACAAGTGAGTTAATGATTGTTGGCTGTCGATAGACAAAGCGGAAGAAGCAAGGATCATATTGCAAAGCAAAGAAGTTTGTCTGTTCAAATTGAGTTCATTTATTATATGCAGCAAACTTCATAACAGACAAAGCTGTGAGGAAATTTTGCCTACACCTTAAAGCATAGTCTGTCACTCACAACAGAAAACTCACCAGACGGAGCACTAAAAAAACTAGACATTCTCACTTCTACAATTCAATAGACATACCCAATAAACGAAGCGCTAAAGCAATAAGACATTTTTGCTTCTACGGTGCAATAGACAAGTCATAAGACAAAGGACTTGAATGGATGATTCGTCTAGCAGCAATAGAAAGGATGATTTGTCTACTTCTTATGAAAGAAAAAGAAGAGCTATGACTGCTTGAGTGTATACAAGATCTGTTTATTTATGCCCCCTAGAGCTAGAATCTAAAAGAATGCTGGGAGCAGTATAAATATGCCCCCCAGAGCTAGAATTTAGAAGAGTTCTGGGAGCACTATTTATGCCCCCTAGAGCTGGAATCTAGAAGAGTGTTGGGAGCACTATTGTATTTCTGCTTTTGGGAATAGTGGAACCTAAGACACTAAGAGAAAGTATTTTTGGAAGAGTGGAGTGGAGTATTTACTCGAACTACTATAAAAATCATTATCTTATTTATTTTTGTGCATTTGTTGATTGAGTGATTGATTACTAGAGGGAAGAATACTCCTAAAGGGTTGAAAAATAATTTTTCAATGCCTAATTCACCCCTCCCCTCTTGGGTTTTTGCCTAACCTTTGGGACCAACAAGTGATATCAGAGCTAACTACATAAACACCTATAGTGATTCAATGGCAAACCCATCATCCTCATTATAAATATTGGCCAAGAGGCAATCGTCTACCCTACCACCCCTATTTGATGGAACTAACTTCGCTTACTTGAAGTTATTTGATAGCTAATGATATGGAATCTTGGAAGGCTATTAAAGTTGGAATCACTGTTCCCACTACTGAAGTGGATGCATGGACCAAAGAGGATACCACCTTAGTCCAAAACAATGCAAAGGCTATAAACTCTTTATTTTGTGGACTATCTTCATTTGAGTTTGATAGAGTGTCCTCTTGCACCACTACAAAAGGAATCTGAGATAAATTAGTGTCTATTTATGAAGGTTCCTCACAAGTCAAGGGAACTAGAAGAAATATGTTGATAGGAGAACTAAAAAGCTTTAAGATGAAGGAAGGAGAAAGTATATCTGAAATGTACTAAAGTTACTAATGCTTTGAAAGGTTTGGAAAAAGAAGTTACAAACTCTAAACAGGTGATGAAAATACTAAAAGCACTGCCAGAATAGTGGAACCAGAAGATTACAACAATAAAGGAACCAAAGGATCTAAACACTCCTCCGATGGATCATCTTATTAGTTCATTAATGTCACACAAGTTGATTAAGAACAAAAGGGAGGAGCTAGCAATGCCAAAGAAAAGTATTACTCTAAAAGTGACCAAAGAAAGTAGTAGTGATCCAGCATCACAATCTGAAGATGATATGGCCATGTTGGTCAAAAATTTTAGAAAGTTTGCAAGAAGCAGCAGAGTTAGCTCTTCAAGGAGAGAACCTAGATAACAAAAGAAAATGACTGAAAGAAAGAAGGATGTCTCTACATGCTATAGATGTGGGGGGATTAGACACATGTCTCCTGAATGTCCTATTGAAGAAAAAGTAAATATGAATGAGAAGGATGACAGAAAAGAAAAGAAATACTGCAAGATGTCCTCAAGAAACCAAGCTAGAGGAATATAGTTGAATGATGAAGAATCATCAGGGACTAGCTCGAGTGAGAAAGGTGACAACAAAGTTGGACACCTTGCAAGAATATGTTGCATGGCCTAGCTGAAGAATGAGTCAATAGATCAAATCACCATCAAGGAGTAATACACAACGGAGCTAGAGGCAGAGGTAAACTTTTACTACTCTTATAGTTCCAAATCTTCAAGTTTAAATAGCACTTGTGACAAATGCAAAAAACTTGATGAGTTACAACAATTATACAACTCTCTCTTCAGTAAGTTTGAATCACTTGGCCAGAAGCTTACTCAAAAGAAAAGATACTTTGATGCAACTTTCGGAGTAAATTCTATTCAGTTAGAAAGAAATCTATCTCTATAAAAGGAGGTTGGAGATCTGAAGAAAGAGATAGTTTAAACTACATGTTGAGTAAATTGTCCAATCCAGGAGAATTTGTGAGCAAATTCATGAAAATGACCAGTCGAACCAGCAAAAAGGGACTTGGATGTGAATAGCCAGATGATGAAAATTTATAGAAATTTACTAGATGGTCAAAGGTAGTGAAACTCACAGAAGAAAGAGAAAATTGTCCAAACATTAGAAGGTTCATGGGTTATCCCTAGATAAATAAACCAGTGAAATATAATGCACCTGGCAAAGTTCCAAATACTTACTATTTTTATAATAGATTTTGATATAAAGTGTATGATTTTTATGCCAAAAAGATGCAAGCAAAAGGTGCTATGATGAGATGGAAATGCAAAGAATGAGCACACACTTATACCACACACAATTCCACTAACATCATTGGACCCAATATTTGGGTACCAACAAGTTAAGAAGAAAATTTGCTTTGAATGCAGGTAAGTCTCAAAGCTACATCTAGAAATGCAAGGTTCATGATAGTGGCTATTCGAGACATATGACTAGGAACGAAAATATATTCAAAGAATTGAAGCCAATGGATGAAGGAATAGTAACATTCAACAATAATGACAAAGGTCTTATTAAGAGAACAGATAAAATTTATGATTTATTCAATGCATGCATATAGGATGCATTATATATAAAAAGACTCAAGTACACTCTGGTAAGCATTAGTCGATTATGTGACAAAGGTCACAAAGTTGTGTTTGAACCATCTGCATATAATGTATTCAGTAGAGACAATGATCTACTATTTAGCAAAAAAAGGCATGAAAATATTTATCTAATATAGCTAGATGATATTGTTGGAAAAAGCCTAATTGCAGTCAAGGATGATCCATGGGTATGACACACAAGAGGATGGGACACATCAATATGTCAAATATCAAATGTTTATGGAAAAAGGATCTTGTAATTGGTCTACCAAAATTAAACTATGAAAAAAATCAAATATGCAAATCTTGTCAATTGTCAAAACAAACTAAAGTATCCTTCCATCCTAAAAATGAATTATCTACATCCAGACCTTTGGAATATTGCATATGGATCTATTTGGACCGTCAAACATAGTCACCTTTGGAGGAAAAAGATATGTATATGTGATAGTAGATGACTATTCTAGATTTACATGGGTGATTCTTTTGATTAGCAAATATGAAGCATTTTCAATATTTTATACCTTTTCAAAACTAGTTCAAAATGAGAAACAGATGTCTATCGTATCCATCCGCAGTGATCATGGTGGTGAATTCGAAAATAGAAGATTCATTGATTTTTGTGATGAAAAAGGAATTCACCATAGTGTCTCATCCCCTAGAACTCCTCAACAAAATGAAGATGTGGAAAGAAAGAATCGGACAATTTAGGAAATGATAAGAACCATTCTGAATGAACGTAAATTGTCAAAAAGAGTTATTGGAGAAGCAGTTAGCACTACTTGTCATGTGCTAAACAAGGTTAGCATAAGAGCAATCTTAAAGAATACCTATATGAGATTCAGAAAGGAAGAAAACAAAACATCTCATATTTCCACCCGTTTAGATGCTTATGCTATGTGCTGAACAATGGAAAATATAACCTTGGAAAGTTTAATCCAAAGAGTAATGGAGCTATCTTTCTTGCTTACTCTTCCAACAATAGAGCATTTAGAGTCTATATTAAGAAACACAGATTGTAAAAGAGTCCATAAATGTTAAATTTGATGAAGCAAATATAATCCCGAGAAAGAAGTGTAATAGTGATGTAGATGAAGCTAAAACAAATATGCAAAAGCTCAAATTGAAGGATCAAGAGGATGGCACAAATTGTGAAGATATATAGAGTTCAAAGAATGAAGAGGAGGTAAGAGTAGGTAATGTTCCCTATCAACCTCCCACTGATTTGAGATTTGTTACTGCTCATCCTAGAAAACAAATCATAGAAAATGCATATAATGGTGTCAAAACAAGAAGGTCTATGCAAAATGTTTGTGTCATTATTCTTTCATATCTACAATATAACCAACTAACATTGATCAAGCTTTGAAAGATGAAAATTGGATTATAACAATGCAAGAAGAGCTTAACCAGTTTGAAAGGAACAAAGTATGAGAATTAGTTCTAAAAACAAAGAATATTGATGTAATTGGAACTAAATGGGTATTCAGAAATAAACTGGATGTGAGTGAGTTAGTTGTAAGAAACAAGTCAAGATTAGTTGCTAAGGGATACTCTCAAGAAGAAAGAATTGATTTTGAAGAATCATATGCCCCTACAGTAGATTAGAAGCCATTAGAATGTTACTTGCTTTTGCATTCTATAAGAACTTTAAGGTATTTCATATGGATGTAAAGAGTGCATTTTTTAATGGATATTTAAGTGAGGAAGTGTATGTAAATCAACCTCCTGGTTTTGAGAATGATGATCAACCTGATCATGTCTATAAGCTCACCAAGGCACTATATAGTTTAAGACAAGCTCCAAGAGCTTGGTATGAAAGGTTGAGCAAATTCTTAAGTAATCATAAATTCAAGAGAGGAAAGGTTGACACTACTTTGCTTATCAAAAATATTGACAAAGATAATTTGATAGTTCAAATTTATATAGATGACATTATATTTAGAGCTACTAATGAAAAACTCTTTCAAGATTTATCAAAGATCATGCAGGCTGAATTTAAAATAAGTATGATGGGAGAACTGAATTACTTCCTTGGATTGCAAATCAAGCAAAGAGATGATGGAAATGATATTTGTCAATCCAAATATACTAGAGAGATGCTAAAGAAGTTCAAAATGGAAGAAGTTAAGGCAGCAAGCACTCCTATGAGCACATTAACAAGGCTGTATAAGGATGAAAAAGGTAAACTCTTAGATTAAAAACAATATAGAAGTATGATTGGATCTCTTCTTTACCTTACTGCATCTAGACCAGATATTCTCTTAAGTGCATGATTATGCGCTAGATTTCAATCTAGTCCTAGAGAATCTCATCTTACTGCAGTAAATGAATCTTTAAGTATCTAGTTGACATACTAAATCTAGGACTTTAGTATCTCAAAGGAACTGATTTTGAACTCATTAGATATTCTGATGTTGATTTTGGAGGATATAAAGTCAATAGAAGAAGTACTAGTGGAGCTTATCAATTTCTAGGAAGTAGTTTAGCATCATGGTTCTCTAGAAAATAGACTAGTGTTGCTCTCTCTATAGTAGAAGTTGAATATATACTAGTTAGAAGTTGTTGCGTTTAATTATTGTGGATGAAATAACAACTTGTCGATTATGGACTAAGCTATAGAGACATACCCATTAAATATGACAACTCTAGTGCTATATGCTTGACAAAGAATCCTGTTTTACATTCTTAGAACTAAACCTATAGAAATTAGACACCACTTTATTAGAGATCATATTGAAGAACATGATATATGTTTAGAATATGTGCCCACAAGTGCTCAACTTGCTAACATTTTTACTAAGAAACTATCATTAGACACCTTCTGCAACATCAGAGGAGAATTAGGCATGAAAAATGTGATGATTTGAGAGTGAAGTCTCTAATGTTTCTGTGCTTGAAATTGTGATGTTGAATATGCTTTCTTGAGAATAGACTTTGTCTCAGAAAAAGTAAGTTATTTGTATCAAGTGCTCTATTCGCACTTCATCTAAAGATTGTTCCTAATGTCGAGTACACCTAATTTTCTTGCCAAAATTAACTTACAACTATGGTTAAATTAAATTTTTAGCATGAGTTATTCTCCCTTTTCAAAAAGATCATATCAACAACCTTGTATAGCCCCCGTAATCAATCTATTTTAACCCTTGAATTATAATCCTTCTTTGCACCATAAAGATGAAACTCTTCAGAAAAAAATATTTTGGAAGTAATCAAAGAGAGAAGACAAGCATGTGGAGGGGACTGAAAAATCAACTGTTATTCTCCTGGAGGGATGATAATGCTCCTATGTTCACCAATCTTCCATCCATTCTTTCAGAAGCATTTCTCCTCAAAAATTGACCTTGTTGACACCATTCATCAATCTCATCACTACTAGATAGCCTTGGTTCACAGATTACCATCATTTTGGACATTTGAAGAGGGGGGGAATGGAACAAACAAGTATATTGCATCCATCTCCAATCCTTCATCTTCCCATCAGCCATCCAAAACTTTGGTTTCTCACACTTGAAGACACCGCTCAAGGTTTTGGATGCACATCCCCCACCTTGTGGATGCCCTCTTTCGGTCCACAATAATCTATCCCTCTCTATCTCCCAAAACTTAGAATATTTGTATCTAGGCCAACCTACTTTGTATTGTTGCTTATACTGAAATGAAATGAAATAATATTCTTATTTGTTTCTCTTTTCATGTTTGTCCTATACTTACCAGGAGTGGATGTTTTCTTTTTGCTTCTAACAAAACGGGGGAGAAATACTATACAAATTATCTCAAAAAGGGAATATAAAAATGCATAATCTTTAACTAATCAGGGGGAGAATAATTCTAAATAATCAGGGGGAGAATATATATAAAACAAGATAAGGAAACATCAGAAGATGGCAACTTGTGGAATGGTTAAACATTGTAAACATTTTTTATTTTTATACATTCAGGGGGAGATTATCTTTTATAAGATAATTTTTAATCAAGTTGTTTTATCATCAAAAAGGGGAGAATGTTGACATAAATGCATAGTTTTGATGAAAAACAAAACTTGATTAAAGATTATGTAATAATGGTTGTTATCAAGATTTTAGCATGAAGAATCAAGTTGCAAGTCTTAAAGAAAAATGAGCACAGAAAATATATTCCATGGCAACAAGGCTTGAGCAAGTAAAGAAGCAAAAGATGAAGTTTCATAACAGACAAAGCAGGAATGAAAAAGACTCGGCTATTTCCATTCATCTATCTAAGTGGAAGATTAATTTGACATATGCAAGAGAGTATGCATAGAATAAACTTTGTCAATCATAAGCAAGCCACCGTTAAGCCAATGGTCGTTTGATGAGAACAAACAAAGGTAGAAGGAGTGAAGATCTTCTAGTAGAACAAAAACTTTGTTTGCCATCAAGAGACAAAGCGGAGAAGCAAAGATCGTATGGCAGAGCAGAGACTTCATCTATCACAAGGGAGCTAATGATCATCTACTATCGACAGACAAGGTGAAAGAAGCAAGGATCATATCACAAAGAAAAGAAGCTTGTTTGTTCAAATTGAGTTTGTCTATTATATGCAACAGACTTCACAACAGACAAAGCCATGAGGAAATTTTGTTTGCGCCTTAAAGCATAGTCTGTCACTCACAATGGACAACTCATCAAATGAAAAACTGAAGAAACTAGGCATCCGTGCTTCTACAATTCAAAAGACAAACCCAACAGACGAAGCGCTAAAGCAACAAGACATTTATGCTTCTACGGTGTAATAGACAAATCACAAGATAAAGCAATTGAAAGGATGATTTGACTAGCAACAATAGAAAAGTGATATGTCTACTACTTATGAAAGACAAAGACAAAGGAACTTTTCTTATGGACAGTTGGACGGATACTTCGTCTATCAAAAGTAGAAGACGAGCAATAGTCAAAATGAATTATTGGTCTTTGCTCAGCCTTGATAACGATCTTTCTATATTGATGTAAGAGATAGTCATTGCAGTAATACCTCGACCAGTCATTATTGAGAAACCAAAAATCATCTTCATTAAGGTTGGCACTGCAAGCATTCCAACATACAAGGATTAAGCAGAAGTCAGAGAATTCAAAATATGCCAATTAGAACATCTTTTGTCATTAATGGAGCTTACCTACCACCAATGACTAGAATTCAAAGTAGCTATAAATGAAATATCATTGGAGCTGGAGGAACTAACAAAGTATTGAGAAAATCATTCAAAATCCTCTTGAAAGCATTTACTAATATGAGCTAAACCTTCTACAATCCTTCAAAAGTCAAGAGCCTTGGATTCAAAACTTCCTTAACTTTCTTTAAAGGCTCTCTACTACCTTTGGGAAGATCATTTACTTCTACATTCAATTTTCAAAAACCTTCCCGTATGCTTACTAAGAAATTCTTATGCTTAAATTTATGATATTCATTTCTTATAAAGTTCCTTGAGCTACTAGTTGAGAATAGACTCAAGAAGAGCTATGACTATCTGAGTGTAGACAAGAGCTATTTATTTACGCCCCCTAGAGTTAGAATCTAGAAGAGTGCTAGGAGTACTTTGAATACATCCCTTAGACCTAGAATCTAGAAGAGTGTTGGGAGCAGTGTTTATGCCCCCTAGAGCTAGAATCTAGAAGAGTGCTAAGAGCACTATTGTATTTCTACTTTTGGGAATAGCGGAACCCAATAAAATAAGAGAAAAGTGTTCTTGGAAGAGTGGAGTACTGTGTTTACTTGAACCACTACAAAAATCATTATGTCTTATTTATTTTTGTGCATTTATTGATGGAGTGATTGATTGCTAGAGGGAAGAATACTTCTAAAGGGTTTGAGAAATAATTTTTAAGTACCTAATTTACCCCTCCCCTCTTGGGTTTTTGCCTAACTTCAAGGACAACAAATCTCTGATTAACTTTTACCATGTATAAATGGTTTGAAATTATTAGTCTATCTTCCTCTGATTCTTTAGTGCCCAAAGAATCTTGGCCTCTCTTTCTGAAATTTGATCTGATCTACCTATCTTTGGATGGATATTATTGATAATCAATGTATGGGCTTGATGGTTAAATTATAATTCCTTGCAAGTGCATGAGTGTATAGTAATACGGTGTGCTTAGCAAGGGTTAATCCCATAGAGAATTGTCAAACTAATTCAATTATGTTTAGTTTCTAATACTAAGTTGTCCTAAATCTGAAAGATAATTTAAACACTAAGTAATTAAAAGCGTAATGTAAGATAAATAGAAAATAATGGCTTAAGTAATGTAAAATAGTATTCAGGTTGTAAGAGTCTGGAGATCTGACTTCACTACTCAACGATATTCATTATCGTTGAAATATTAGTATCAAGTCAGTATCTTGGGTTCATTCTATCCATTCTATCCACTATATGATTATTACCATTAGGAGTCTAGGTTTAAATCAATTATTTTCTCCTATTCTAATTACCTATAGTGTGTAGTGCAATTAAGATTAAAAGCTTATGAAAATCAGAAGAACTTTAATGAACCAAGTAGAATAGTTTTACATATGGTGTCTACCTTAACCATCTACTCTTTCATTCAAAAGAACATAGTACATGGTTTAGCATATGGTATCTACCTTACCCATGTACACAGAGATATTCAAGCCAATTCACATAATTGGTGATCAAAAAATTAAATAAATCAGATAATTGCATTACACATAATGAATGAAACAAAATGATATTGAATTAATAACCTAACAATCTTTGCTAACAATAAATATCAAGGAGGGCTACATCATTGCCCCAGAAAAAGGAATTTAGTTCATAATGAAAACAAAAATAAGATTCTCTGAAATATGCATGACTGTAGAACTTGAAACCCTCTTGTTTCCCTGGAGAATTTCTCCCATCCAACCCCCCAACTATGTTCTGGATGTCTCCTTAAATAACCTAAGTATTTGGGTTTTAATAGAACTCCTCTATGAATTGCAATGCCTCTACGCATAGAGATCTTCTTTCAATAATAACTCAGTATTTCCCAATGAAAATATAGCTTCCCAAACATTACAATGCATAAAAACAAAAGTTCTCAAAATAGCTTAGTTGTTGCATATCCTAGGTTCTAAAAATTGTAATACAATCTTGAGCCTAAAAATTAGCTTCCAATAATACTTTGCAATCTGCATTTCTCATAATCTTAAATTTGCAACATCTGACATATGGAAAAATAATTAAATTTGTGCACTTCTAATTCCAAACTTTGTTTCTTGTTAGGCTACTATGGATGCACTAAAGATTGAGCAAAATTTTGAATTCCTACTCTGGAGTCACTGAAGCTTGCTTCGAAATCAATAAATCTTACTTCGGAGTTACTAAATATTAACTTTGGAGTTGCTAAAGTGAACTTTGGAGTCACAAAAGTCAATTTCGGAAGCACACGTCTGCTTTGAAGGCACGCAAGTGAACTTTGGAGTCATAGAAGTGAATTTTAGAGTCAGACAACATTACTTCAGAGTTGCTAAAGTGAACTTTGGAGTTAGAAAATGTTGCTTCAAAGTCACTGAAGTGAACTTCGAAGTTGTTAATTCTGCTTTGGAGTTTTCGATGTTCTAGAGCAATTTTAATAGAATTATTATAACTTTCTCATACAAACTCCCAATTGAGTGAATTTTTTATGTTGGATAGATAATTTTAAGATTTACAACTTTTATGTTAGTCACTTTTCCTAATTATGCTTTTATTTTGATTCATAGGAGCTTAAAGTACCACCTTTTATGTTGCCTCTAAAATTGATATTTCAAAGTTTTTTGGAGAGAGTCCACTATTTTGATCATAAATTTCTTGTAAAAAATTATAATTGCTCCATTCTTTCTGAATTGGATAGATAATTTTAGGGCTACAACTTTTATGTTGATCACTTTATCTGAATCATCCGTATTCTATAAGTCATGAGCCTTCAAAGTGACACCTTCTGTCAAATGAAGTACTAAATGAATGTGAAGCTCTACAGATAGTTGCACTATTTTATCCATAATGTTATCATATAAATTTAGAATTATATGATTCTTGATGCATTAGAAATCTAAGGATAAAGGATAAACTTTCATATTGAACACATTTTCCAAATATGCCTCCATCAATCCCAGAAATTGCTTTAAAGTAACAACTTTTGTAATTTTTAGTTTCATTTTACAGATCAATAAAACAAACTTTCTTAAGTGAAATATCCACTAAAAATATTAAAAGAAGATCTTAACATGTGAATTTAGATATAAAAATATAATATATTATGAGCTTATCAAATACCCCCAAACTTAGCTTTTGATTGTCCTCGAGCAAAATAACAATCTGAACTCATGAATCAATCAGGAAAATCTCTCTTAAACAATCAGTAACATGCCAGACAAATTATACATGTGCACATATCTCAAAAATCACTCAAGATACTTGTCAATTAATCTCATGGAACCCATGCTTCATCAATCCTTTTATGAAATGAAAATGTGTGTGTGCAGTATCAATCTCACGCTGCATGCATGTTTTTCAGTCAAGAATGTGCAAACTAATGATTCTCATGATCTTCACAAACACTCCATAAAATTACTTTTCATAATCCCTCTCCACTAATGTAGGTAACTCTGTTCATTTGGATCAATAGATCTTTGCTAAGCTTGTAATGGGGCCTTAAGTTTAGCTAACAAGAAAGGAAATAAGGATTCACAAAGTAAGAGATCATATCTGAACTTTACATGAATATTTACTCTCTTAACTTTTTCTTTGGAGTTTTTTCCATTTTAAGGGCTATATTACTATCACACCCCAACTTATTTATATTCATTAGGATGATCCGCCCCCAACTATGGTTTATATTACTACCACATGTCCAAACTTATTGCCTATTGAGTTCATGGGGACATGATCCCCCATTTAAAGAATAAATCCTAATTGATTTGTTTCCCTTATATCCCATTTTCTTTTGACTTTCATCTTTTTAATGACCCCTAAACTTATCTTCTTATGCACTCATATACCTCTCTGCCATCATGTATAAATATTTCTCTTAATAGTTCTAACATAGTTTTTCAAGCTAAAAGTGATTGAATGATAAGGCTAAAGAAAGAAAAGTTGAATGATTATCTTTTATATGCTTTGCATATGTCATTCTTTCATTAAAGCTCAACGGGGACACTAGTGACAATTAATGTACTAGGGTAGCTTGAAAGGCTTAAACTAATCAAAGTATGCCTAAATCACTTCCAAATAAACATGTTATCTAGGATTTCGCCTTGAAGGTTAATCAAACAAGTTCTAGCATGCTCGTGTCAACCAAAATGTGTCACTGAATTCACAACATCATCAAATAATCAACATACAGTTTGCATAATCATGATGTAATGTGCTCAATGAAATTTGCATCAGTTATGAAAAAGAAGGACTTATCACAAGAATCAATAAATCACAAGGTAGCATCTATCCTTCATTCTAAATCATGTGCAATGGTAATAAAAAACTTAGCATATGCCACTTGATCATTACAAGAGAATGAATCCATCCTATTCAATTTCAGCATGTTAACATAATTTCTCTTGGATTTACTTGGCTAAGTCATTAGAAATTGTAGCTCCTTAAAAGTATATACCTAAAAAAATTTCAGACTAAATTGATTGAAAATGCAAATCTGAAATCTAAATGTAAATCTCAAAATACCCCCCAACTTAAACCAAACATTGTCTTCATTGTGAAATAATGATAGAAGTTTAAGTTTATGGGCTTCCCTGAATGAAGTGCATTCTCATCCTCTCCTTTTGAAATTGCTTTGACATTCTTTGCAAATATCAGGTGGCAGTTATAACACTGGCAAGATCATCTGCAATCCTCTGCTACTTCTCATTCTAAAAGTAGATTTCTTCCTTCTGCAATAGAAACATCAAACCACTACTTAAAAAAATAAATTTGTACCAATAGAAAAAATAAAACAACTAACTAAACTGAATGCTATGAAAATAAAGAAAGTTTAGAAACTTGGGTTGCCTCCCAAGGAACGCTTTATTTAATGTCTGTCTAAGACGAATTCCTCCTTCATAGATTCTGAAATCCAACAATTTCATTCAACTACATTGGCAACTCATCTTTCATATATCTCTCTACTTGATGACCATTAACTTTGAGCTTGTTCCTAGTCCTCAAGTTCTTTTACTCCATAGCTCCATGTGAGAACACTCGTGTCACCAGGAATGGTCCAACCCAACTAGACTGCAATTTTCCTAGAAACAAACATAAATGTGAGTCATAAAGCAAAACTTTCATTCCAGGTTCAATGCATCTTTTGCGAATGATTTGATCATGACAACTCTTTGTTCACTCCTTATAAATCTTTGCATTCTTGTAAGCTTTATCTCTCAACTCCTCTAGTTCATTTAATTGAAGCTTTCTCTCTTCACCTACCTTCTTCAAATCAAAGTTCAGTTTCTTTATCACCCAGTATGCTTTGTACTCTAACTCCACTGGTAGATGACAAGCTTTTCCAAAGACAAGTCTCTAAGGACTCATTCCTATTGAGGCCTTGAATGTAGTCCTATATGCCCAAAGTGCATCATTCAACTACATTGTCCAATCTTTCCTTGAGGTGTTCACTGTTCTCTCTAGAATTGCTTTGATTTGTCTATTACTTCAACTTGTCCAGAAGTTTGTAGATGATAAGGTGTTGCAACTCTATAAGTGATGTTATACTTTTTCAACAAAGCTACAAATACTTTATTGCAAAAATGAGTTCCTCTGTCACTAATGATTGCTCTTGGAGTGTCAAACCTTGAGAAAATCCTATCTTTCAAAAATTTTAGGACAACATTAGTATCATTAGTTTTAGTGGTCATTGCCTCAATCCACTTAGATACATAATCAATAATAAGCAGAATGTACATATTCCTATTGGATGCATACATCAAATAATTCAACAATTAGATTACCTGTGAGTGGCATTTCATCTCGTTTACCAATGTTACCTGTTCTCTAGCACCTATCACACGTTGCACAAAAGGCATGAGCATTTCTGAAAATAGTTGGCCAGTAAAAACCAGATTAGAAAACTTTGAGAGCAGTCTTCTTCCCTCCAAAATGCCCTCCACAGCTGAATGTGTGATAATGTTTCAAAATGCTTTGCTATTCATCCTTAGGTACACAATGTCTAGTGATCTGATCTAGACACATTTTAAATAAAACTGAATCATACCAAAAGTAGTGTTTTGCTACAGACAACAACCTCTTCCTTCCTTGTGAATTTAGTATATTATTAAAAGCTCCCTTAACCAAATAATTAACAATATCAACATACCAAGGTTCACTTCCCTTTACATAAAATAGTTGCTCATTAGGAAAATCTCATTGATGGGAATGCTCTCTTTATCTTTCTTTTGCTCAAAATTAGTCCCTTCCAATAACTTGGACAAATGATCAGCTACAACATTTTCACTACCTTTTTTATCCTTGATTGTCAGGTCAAATTCTTACAATAATAATATCAACCCGATCAATCTAGGCTTGGCATCTTTCTTAGTCAGCAAATATTTTAATGCAACATGGTCACAATCAATAATTATTTTTGAAAACTTTTCCAACATAAACACAATTGCAAGCAATTCTTTTTTAGTGGTAGAATAATTCAGTTGTGTTTAATTCAAAGTTCTGCTTGCATAATGAATCACATGAGACAATTTATCTATTCTTTGTCCTATGATAACATCGATAGTAAAGTCAAATGCATCACACATAAGCTCAAAAGGAATGGACCAATTAGGAACTGCTAAAATTAGAGTAGAAGTTAGTTTTTCTTTCAAGGTATTGAAAGCAACAAGGCACTCATCATCAAAACAAAAATTCCCATCTTTAGTTATCAAGTTACATAGAGGTCTAGAAATTTTTGCAAAGTCTTTTATGAACTGTCTATAGAAACCTGCATGACCCAAAAAATTCCTCACTCCCTTGACTGAAGTGGGGGGAGGCAATTTAGCAATCACATCAATCTTTTCCTTGTCAACTTCAATGCCTCTACTTGAAATAATATTTCTGATGAGAATGCAAAATGTCATATTTTATTCTCCTAATACTTCATCTTTTGCACCTATTTGATTCCTAAATAT
>JAYJMB010004305.1:0-13109 GCA_036873735.1 Pouteria campechiana | reverse complement strand
AGTGGAGGTCTTGGATAGTCCATCGAGGCGCCTTTTGGGGAGGCCCCGAGGGGATAGTCCCAGAGGATAAAACCGTGTGGGCTGTGGCCCAAAGCGGACAATACCTCGGTGGGAGGCCAGGGCTTGACAGAGGGGACCTTAAAAACATCAGCACACTTCAAGAAGCTTGACGGACAGATCTGATCAGGCATCCAGTTGTCGGCCGGAGAAACCGTACACCCACTTTGAGGCTAAAGCAGGAGTCTGGTCTGGCGTCGACGACGCTCCTCCGACAACCAAACTAGGTATTTAGTGCGGTAAGATTGAATCCAGCCATTTGGCCAGATCTGATCAGCCGTCCGATCAGCGAACAGTGCTGGCGGAGATGGACAGCGGCGACAGTGACCCAACAGGGATGAATGCCAGTAGCAGATGGCTCCCCTGTTCCATGGCAGCCATGAACAGGGTGTCCGGTGGAGAAGCGATGATCGTGACGGCAGTGTCGGGCTATGGTGGAGTGTAGTCTGGCCCCTCTCCAGCTGTAGTAATGATAACAAACAAGCGTTGATGACGAAGCTCCTGCTCAGCAGCAGACAGAGAGCACCGGCAGCGACGAAGAAGAGTGAAATGCTGCCCTATTATGTGCATCTCGGTGGTGACAGGGCTGGTCTGCATGAAACCCTGATCGACGAAGTGGCGGAGGGCGATGGCAGCCTGTGCGGTCAGCAGAGAAGAAGGACGACGATGGCGTAGGGAGCAGCGACGTCTCCCTACCAACGGCAACAGCAGCCTGCGAAGATGTTTCGTTGGATTTTCCAGCTAGCAGTGCCACACCACGGATGAACAACGACGATGACAGATAGTGAAATAGTCGTTTGGCCGCACAACAGCCAAGCCAACTAGGCAGCTGGTTCATCATGCTACTTATGCGACCATGAGCGGGAATTGGCCGGAAAAGATGCGCCATCAGCAAAAACACGTTAACAAAGCCATTCCGGCGTGGCGCGCAGGCAGGACGAGCGGACCAGAAGTGTCAGCATGGTGTAAAATTGATGCTGTTATCAACGTACCGCAGAGGCGGGCATCAGTTCACTCACAACTGAAGTGTAGCGCAACCAACGCCAGCATGCCGAGGAGCCTAGCCGCATGGCTGATGTGGCGTGCAAGAGGAACGATGACTTTCTCATAGCTAGCAAACCGCGGAGTGGCAGCCTCCCCATCCGCGCAGCCAGCAAACCATGCAGCTACGCAGGTGACGTGCCGTGGAATTGGTGACGAGCCGCGGGAGCTTGGTGATGTGGCCCGGAGCTTCGGGAGTTCCTCACCTACGCATCCAGCAAAATGCTATGAGCGTGCGGATGAAAATCGATGATGCGCACGGGAAGAAAAATTAATTGCAATAATTGATTTGTTGCAAATAATCAATATGAAAATATATAAGGGGTTATTTTTGTCAAAATTAATTGCATGGTACCTATGATAGGCATGTATGCAATTAACTCTATTCGTGGCAATCTATTTTGCTAAAAATAATTTAAATGATTAATTAATTTGAATTGCCCAAAGGTGTAAATGAAAAAATTTCAAAGATATTTCAGATGTGGGAAGTAAAGCCATCTTGCAAAAATTAGCAAAATACCCCCACCGGTGGAGCTGGAATTTCCAAAATGCCTCCACTGGTGAAGCTGGGCAAATTTTCCAAGGGAATTCCCAAAATGACCTAATGGTGGAGCTGGAATGCCCAAGATGCCCCCATGGTGGGCCAAAATTTCCAAAATGTCCCCACTAGTGAAGCTGGGCATATTTTCTAAAGGATTTCCTAAAATGCCCTATTGGTGGAGCTAGAATTCCCAAAATACCTTCACTAGTGAAGCTGGGCATATTTTCCAAAGAATTTTCCAAAAATGCCCCAATGGTAGAGCAAGAATCCCCAAGATGCCCCCATGGTGGAGTTGGAATTCCCAAAATGCCTCCACTAGTGAAGCTGGGCATATTTTTTAAAGGATTTCCCAAAATGTCCCAATGGTGGAGTTGGAATTTCCAAAATGCCCCCACTGGTGAAGCTTGGCATATTTTTCCAAAATGCCCCAATGGTGGAGCTGGAATCCCCAAGATGCCCCATGGTGGAGCTGAAATTCCCAAAATGCCCCCACTGATGAAGCTGGGCATATTTTCCAAAGTATTTCCCAAAATGCCTCAATGGTGGAGCTGAAATACCCAAAATGCCCTCATGTTGGAGCAAAAATTCCTAAATTACCCTTGAGGACCTAGAGCCTATAAATACCCTTCCCTCTTCTTGAAGAGGAGAGGATTTTTTGAAGCGGATTTTTGGAAGAAGAATTCTCTTGGAACCTGGAGGAGGAGCTTGAGGAATCTTCAAGAGGTAGGTGCCTCATTTGACACTGGTGGCCTTTGGCCACTGGTAATCTCTCTAGTGCCTAAGGGCACTCTGCCGTGGCTCTACCATGGTACACACATGGGTCCCACCCATGCTGTGGTAATGGTGGGTCCCATACGGCTAATGGACAACAAGATAATACTAAATTAGACATTTTAAACACAGTAAAACCAGTTTAAATCCTGTAATTGCCCCATAAATTAGAAAATTAATGACATTGTCTTAAATTAACTCAGACCTATCATTAGCACTAATCAGCATCACTAGTGTTAATCATGATTAGGCTTAATTAACTCAAAGTGTAATTAGGCTTAATTCATGTAGTCTGGATCTTTGATCTCTCACAGTACAAACGGCAGAGATCGCCCCTTTGCAGTTTTCCATGGGATATTGAAAAACACCACTCACTAACTCATTCAAAAGCCTGAGTCTATGACCGAGTCACTAAGTCATGACTCACTGAGTCAAACTTTGGCAAACACCACTCACTAACTCATTCAAAAGCCTGAGTCTAGGACCGAGTCACTGAGTCATGACTCACTGTGTCAAACCTTGGCGAACACCACTCACCAATTCATTCAGAAGCCTGAGTCTAGGACCGAGTCACTGAGTCATGACTCATTGAGTCAAACCTTAGCAAACACCACTCACTAACTTATTCAAAAGCCTGAGTCCAGGACCGAGTCACTGAGTCATGATTCACTGAGTCAAACCTTAGCAAACACCACTCACCAACTTATTCAAAAGCCTAAGTCTAGGACCAAGTCACTGAGTCGTGACTCACCGAGTCAATCCTTAACATATACCGTTCATCAAAATAGTCAAATCTAGTTATCCTGCTCCCACTCTTCCTAAGCTTCTCATGGGCAATTGAGAGAGCCGAGCTAAACCCAGTCAACCTGGCCCACTCTTTCTAAGCTTCTCATGGGCAATAAGAAAAAGCTGAACCAAACCTAGGTCACCTATTTTTTCGATCTCTTTCAGGTCTAAACTTAATAGAGATCACCCATTCCTGAGTCCTCCCGGGATATGCCAATCGGGTTACAAAAAATCTATTGTCTCTATGATTTCTTACAGTCTAAACAATAGAAATAATCCGGTCTTGATTCCGCCTGGGACAAACCAATTGGATCAAAACACCCATTTTCTAGTTGACCCAGTATCTAGTAATCTAGTCTAGAACCGTGTCATGCCACCCGCTCATTGACTTGAGGTGATCTCCTAAATATCAAGTCATTGCAATGTGCTTGGCGATCTCAATGACAGCACACATTTATTTTGAGAGAAAGTGTGTGATTATTTTTGGATTTCTAAGATGCATTGTACTTTTCCTTTTAATCAAGGGTTTTTCCCCGTTGGGGAGATGTAATTACGACCACTTGTGGTCTGGGATGTGAATATATAATTTTTTTGATGTACACAGCAAGTGTAATTAATTGAGGATAATCAATAAAAATGAAAATTATTTGATTCATTCCAAAGATGACCAATACCATGATGTTGTTCCATTTACTTATTTCTTCCTCATTTTTATCCTTGTTGCAAAATGGTGAACCCAACGTGAAAGATCCCACCCTTCATCTTTAAGGAAAAGTAATACTAATGCATCTCAGAGACTTTATTCTTTCATGAAACTGACTAAGCTCTTTTGTTGCTCTTTACAAATCTTCGGTCATTTCTTTCTTCTCTCACGATCAATCCTAATGGCAACCTTACTTGCTTTTGGATTTCTGTCAGGCGGCGGCTTCGCCATCAACACCCCGCACAACTTTGACAGGAGTGTTCCTCACTCCATTATTAGGGTGTCGACCGGCCTGGCACTTGCCATCTACAAGAGTGATGTGACTCTGGTTTTCCCTTCGCTCAGGGCTACGTGGACAATTCCCAAAGCAGTTCCAGCAGCATTGGAGCATGCCCTAGTGGTGCCAGAAGTGACTTCTACTGACTCAACTCCCAACAACGAGGTTGAAAAGAAGCACAAAAAAATAGGAGGTAAAGGAGAAAAACTATTTCCCCTCATGTTCCTAGGATAGTTGGAGATGACTTTGTCCGCAATACCACGCCAAACTCTCCAAAGGCTGAGAGTACTCAGGTCTATATTTTGCTAAAGCAGAAGAGGGTTGTGGCTGTCGACCTCGCTAATGCAATCAAGGGGAGGCAGACACGAGCTCCCTTCAATCCCAAACCTACTAGCCCCTTTGGAAGGAATGCACAGAGCAAAGCTTCCAAGGGTTATGTTTAACCTACCAATAGAACTAGAAGACGGATAACGAAGAAAGGAAAGTCCATGAAGAGGTCAACCCATAGGTTGACCATTCAAGAAAAGAAAGAAGGATGGAAGTTGCCATCCGAGAGGCACACTGCAATAGTAAGAAGACCATCTCCATCCCAGGATAAATACTGGGAAAGTAATATGTTCCCTGCTTTGGCCAGTCTTTCCCATTCTTAGAGAAGGGAAATTGATAGAATAGGCACCTTATAGATGCCAAGGAAAGCATTGAAGGCAGAAAAGAGAGAAAAAAGAGCCGATTCTGGTAGCCCAAGGAAAAGGGATCAGAAGAAGAGAAAAGTGCAGCCTATTAGTGTCTGTGCCACCTCGGTCGACAGGGACTTGCTGCCTGCATCACCTAACCCACCTCATTAGGGAATCATCACAAGGTCAATGGCTAGATCTATGGTGCCTCCCCCAATATTTCACTCTCTATCAGAAGATGCTGGAAGGAAAGATCAATATCTACATCTCCCCGCCAATTGATGCACAGACATCAATTTTTCTCGATGGTCACATCTTACATGGTTGAGGGAAGTGCAGCTCCCGCTTCCATAGAAGAGATAATGCGACGATTGGAGCTACTTGAGATTTAGAATTAGTGGTTAAGAGAGGCATATGCACAACAGAATATTGGTCAAACCTCTAATCCTAGCCAACCATGCAATGCTACACGTCCCCTCTATCTTCCCTCCATGAGAACGGTTACGCCACCAGGACCGTTTCTCCTTCACCTCGGTGACCACCCAATATTAATGTTGGTGCATAGCCATTTGGCACAAACGTTCTGCCATAACCGTTTGGCGCAAATGCACATGCATAACCATATCAGATGAACCCAGATCCCATGGCACACTTTAATGAGATGATGAATGACTGGATGGCCCAAGGACAAATAAACCTACCTTCTCAAGTGCCAAACATTTATCATCGGCCGTATCCTCTAGAGATTGAGAACGAGCCCTTCCCACTAGGCTTCCAAATGGTAGACTTTCATACATGTGATGGAACGGATGATCCCTAGCATCATCTCACCCTCTTCAATCTTAAGATAGGGAAACTATGTTGTTTATCACAATCTCTGCTTGAGATTATTTGGCTCATCGCTCAAGGGACTAGCATTCTAGTAGTATTTGATGCTTCCAGCAAGGTCAGTCAAGACCTGGAATGACATGCAAAATCTATTTTTGGTAAGGTTCTTTGTTACTAAAAAAGATGTGATATTAGCTAACCTCTCCCAAATGAGGCAAAGGGATGATGAATCGGTAGAGGAATTCATCTATCACTGGCAGAAAGAAGCTAGCAAATGCGAAGCAACCTTAACTGAGGAGCAAAGAGTCCACTTATGCCGCAATGGCATTAAGATTGACCTCGCAATCCTGGTAAATGAGTAGATTGCCACTTTCTGAGAGTTGGCCAATGAGGCAAGCCGAAAGGAACGTCTCCTTTCCCTCTCTGGAAAAAAAAAAGTTCGGAACGATAAGCAAAAAGAAAATATTGCCTTCCGATCCAAAAAGAATGAATATGAAAGAAGCAAACAGAACACCTCTGTCAACACCACTGAGACCAAAACTAGTGGTAATGATAGACAGTCGAAGAAAAGGGAGATTCTAGAGCCAAAATACCAGTACTCTGATAAAGAAGTGGTACCAATCCTACTGGGGCTCATTCAATCAGGCAATATAATATTACTAGAACCCCTGTTCCCAGCAGAGGTGGATCAGGTGAACCACCCCCTATACTGCCATTACCATCGGGGTATCAATCACCCAATGGTTAAATGCAAGGCAGTGAGGAGAATTATTAACCATTGCATGAAGAGTGAAATAATTACACCGAAGAAGGATGCATAGGCAACATCCACCAATATATCAGTAAAAGAAATTCTTGATTTAGCAGTACTGGAATGGGAACCCGAGCATTGGTTCTTGAAAGCTTGTAGCCCAAAGGTGTAGAAGAAAGTCATGGCTGATGACGAAGGTTGGTATCTTGTCTGCCCAAAAGACATCTTAGAAGTCCCTTTGGTGAGACAAAAGGGACGAAAGCGTCAGATCAAACATGTAAAGCTGAAAGAAATGAAGAGCATCTGAAGGACTTATTTCCATATTCTAAAAGGATACACCGCTAGTCGTCTTGATTCCAGCCGTACATTGTTGGGGATTACCTCCAGCCTGAGAGGCTTAAACCCTTCTACAAGAATATGGTGGGGGAAAAGAAGGAAAAAGCCCGCCTTGCTCAAGGTTGTCCAGAGCTCTATGCCTGGGGGCCATTGTCATCGTTTTCATCAGTTGCGGATGAAGTATGGATGACATTTTGAGATAATTTACCAGACTTGGAAACTAGGGATGTCCTAAGCTCTAATGGGGATAGTACATTTGAATATCCGATAGTGGCACCTTGTTATCACATTGGTGAAGGAGAAGCCTCCACTAGCCAACCAAATAAGAAGTGAGAAAGCTCTCGTAGAAGGCGTGACCACCAAAGAAAGCATTGAGGCCAAGGTTTCACCATATTCAATGTCGGTGATTCACCAGTCATGCACCTCCTCCACTATGCTGACAAGTGCTGCGGAGAAAATCCAGACCTCACAAAGATGTATCAAAATTTTCAAAGCTCACTTTCCTCGAAAGTGAAGAAGAACTGGTTTCAAACTCAAGCAATTCAAGGTGTCAAAGATTGGGTTCCCTTACAAGATATGTTCCTACTACGCTTTCTTTCTAAAAGAAAGGAAGGAATCAGGAAGTCTCTTGTCAACTGGGATCAACATTATGGTGAGAACACGGGTAATTATGTTCATAAATGGAGGGATGCTACTTGGAGCAATCAATAATCGCTTGATTGCCTAAAGGCAGAAGAAATCCATCTTTGCCTAGGAAAAAGGGCCTATTTCCATCATCGAATGCCGTCTAACTTCATAGAGGCATTTGATCAAGCAGAAAAGAAGAAAATGAGAGCAATGAATGACCAACCAAAGGAACAAGTGTTCATCGAATCACACATTGCGAGGGTCCTTGAATACTTGCACTACATGAAGGCCCATATTTTAACGGCCATTCCAGAAACTAAACAAATCCATTACTTATGATGGCCCATGATGAAGTTATTCAAAGAAAGCTGCAAAGCTGCAATCGGACATTTATTCCAGTATCAAGCCCTATTGCGAATGATGTCGGAAAATGAGGCATATGCAATCAGGAGCTTTCCATTTTCATTGGCTGGTAATAGCAATGCCCTGAAGTGGATCGTAACATTGCTAGCCGAATCATTTGGGTCTTGGGAGGCGTTGTCTGAAGCATTCGTACGAAGCATTCGTACATAGATTCCATGACTACACTTCTCAGTTCTCTAAAGCACAAATGCGGAGAATTCACCCTCTAGAAAGAGAACATCCCTATGATTTCGCCTTGAGATGGTGCAACTTTCGCCTTTATTGCGAGAAGAAAGATGCATAATATGGGAATGCATTGTTGCATTGGGAAAAGCCTTCCCATTACCCAAACAGATGCCTACTTCATTTCCCAGATTGCTCAAGCTACTGATCCAGGAATCATCAGAACCTATGGAGGTATCTTGCAACATGACCGACTTCATGCCAAACGAAGAGAATGCTTCACAAGAAGCATCTGAGTCACCGAAAATAATGGTCATATTGCGATCTGGGAAGACCACAACTCAGGACAAAGAAAAGCTGCCAATGCAAGAAGAACAAGTGCCTAGAATTCCTTGTCCCCCCGTTGAATAAAGGCAAGCTCCAGAACTAACAAATAAGCCAGATTATGATGTTGTGGCTCACTTGCATCAAATTTCAGCGAGATTGAGCATATACGATGCACTTCAGCTCTCTAAAGAGTCTCAACAAGTGCTCAGAAATGTGCTACTAGATGAGCCTGTCAAGGATCGATACCTGGCGGAGGTTGCTAATATAGTTGAATGTGACCAAACTATCACTTTTACAAATGATGACTTGTTGCTTGAAAATACAAAGTATAATCATCCATTGTTTGTAAGTGGTGATTTATCAGGAGAGAGGATTAACCATATTATACTGGATCTAGGATTTGCGGTAAATATTCTCCCACTCAAAGTACTGAAGCGTATTGGCATGTGCCCATCCGTTCTCAAAAACAACACTTTGGCGATTCAAGGCTTTAATTAGGAGAGTTAGAGGACTATGCGGACTATAACCTTGAGTCTTGATATTCAAGGATTCCTCACAAAAGTCAATTGCCATATCATCAGTGCACCAATGTCCTACAATTTGTTGCTTGGGAGGCCATGGTTGCATCGATACCAAGTTGTAGCATCCACAGTGCACCAATGCTTTAAGTTTTACTAGGATGGCATAATGAGGCATATCTTAGCTGACGTAAGACCATTCATGATTTCAGAGGCATTCTTCTCAGAAGCCTAATACTATGAGTTGGCATCGAATGAACAGGAGCAGCTGAAAGAATTGGTCAAGCCAACCATAGACAGAAGGCAACAACCATTTACTGCCAAAAGACAAGGGTCAACATCACAAAGACCCTCATCACAGGCTGAACCTCATCAGGTTGTCCCATCCCCAGTGATTCTGCCACAAATGGCTTCATGCTTCAAAATTGCAACTGGCATTTCGCAAGAAGATAAGTTGAAACTTATAAAAGAGTTGGAAGTGCTCCACATAGATGACGATGATGAAGAAAAATTGTCGGTTCAGCACCCACAACCATTGCAGCACCAAATCACTCCTGCTCTTGTACCAACTTCGCCTAGTCAGAATATATTCAACTAGAAGCCAGTTGCAAATTCTCCAACTCCACAATCTTTTGCCTTTCAGGCTGGGATGTCGATGCCAAGACCACTTGGAAGAGGACGTGGAGGACGATCGGCTAAACCATCAATAGGCTGGGGGCAAGCCATATCTCCGCCAACTAGATTTTACGAGAATTAAGTCACAAACTCTTTGCAAGCTTATATGTCACCACATCCAGCACCAGTTGAAAACACCCAATTCCAGATCAACAACCCAAGCTCAAAGAGGACAACAATTATTCCTCGAACATCGTCACCTTTAGTGCCAAGCTACTCTCAAGCAATCTCAAGGCCAACATAGTCTTTGCATTTTGAGATCAACACTGGGAGCACCAGTCAAGCAAGTCAAGAGGCATCCTCCAATCTTAGCATCAAAAGCAGTAAATGGGAGATCAGAGGAGGAAAATTACAATCTATGTTGGTCGAATACAATTGGCCACTGACCCAATTGGCCAAGTTAGAAATCATTCAGGGCGAAGAACCTGAACCACAATCCCAAGCAAAAAGAGGAAGATTGGTATTTAAAGAGATGGGCTTGCCCTATGGACAAAGTCTTACTTCTAATCTTCTAACTAAGAAATGCTTGTCTGCTATGAATTTCCAAAAATTCAGCAAGGGATGTAGAAGGATGATCGACCTCCTCGGTATTTATCCCGATGAACCTTATATGTTGGTGACCGGTCCACTCATCCTAGTTTCAATTAAAGGAAAATTAAAAGGTCTCCGATATCCTAGGGATCAGACAGGCCTTGGTGCGGATGATGATATTGACATGGACAGTGATGAGGAGTACACCTCGGATTGCTCCTGTGTGAGTATCAAGTTGACTATCGGTCCCATTATGTGGGACTGCCAGTCAGCTCCTACTGAGTCCAAGACATCAAAAACGTTGTCTGCCCTAATATTAATTGCACATTGTTACATGGTTTTCACCTCTCACCATATGTCCATAGAAGAGGAAGAATCTGAGTCCGATGACAAAGAATCGCAAAGAAACCTGGACGGACCTGGTGATATAGATGACAAAGAAGTTGTTGATGACCCATCAATTCCCGAATCAGAGTTAGAACGACAAGTGAGCCTCATCAGCCTAATCATGAGCCAGACCCTAACCATTTAAGAGAAGAAGAATATGTTGACTCTGATTTTTCCTTAGAAGAAATAACCTATGGTGCAGCTCCACCGGGATTAGAAGATGGTGGACAACTAACAATAGATGAGCTTGAAGAGTTCAACTTGGGTACACTTGAAGACAAACAGCCTACCTTTATCTCTAAATCTCTACCAGAACATGAAAAACAATTGCTAATGAGTCTCCTCAGGGAATTCAAAAATGTTTTTGCATGGACATATTCAGAAATGCCTGGCTTAGATCCGGATATTGCCATGCATTCTTTACATATCTTCCCAAGTAAATGGCCAATAAAGCAAGCACCAAGAAACTTTAGACCTGAATTGGAGAAACAAATTATTAATGAGGTCAACAAATTGCTAGAAGCCAACTTCATCCGAGAAATCAAGTTTCCAAGATGGCTCTCTAGTGTTGTCCAGGTGAAGAAAAAGAATGGGCAGATATGAGTTTCTGTCGATTTTCGCAATCTCAATGAAGCCTGTCTAAAAGATGAGTTCCCACTGCCACATATGGAACTCCTTATCAACAGCATGTCACTTCATGACACATTCTCGTTCATGGATGGTTACTCTGGTTATAACCAGATTAAGATAGCGCCAGTAGATGAGGCTTCCACTACATTTTGCACTCCAATGGGCGTCTTTTGCTGCAAAGTTATGCTGTTTGGACTAAAGAATGCAAGAGCGACTTACCAAAAAGCTATGCAAGTGAATTTTCATGACATGCTTCATAAACATGTTGAATGCTATGTCGATGACTTGGTGGTAAGATCTAATGGCTATGATCAGCACCATCTGGATCTATGCACCATCTTTATATGGCTCAGGGGAAACAAGCTGTGCATGAACCACTTAAATGCGCATTTGGAGTTGGGTCAGAAACGTTTTTAGGATTTATCGTCCATCACCAAGGAATCGAGGTAGACCCACAAAAAGCAGAGGCCATCAAAAACATGCCTCCCCCAAGGAACATAGATGACCTAAGGAGCTTGCAAGGAAAGTTATCTTATATCAGAAGGTTTATGGCCAACTTAGTAGGAAGATGTTAGCCATTTCACCATCTACTAAAGAAGGATGTAGACTTTGTTTGGGACGAAGCTTGCCAAAAAGCCTTCGATACCATCAAAGAATTACTCTGCAATCTGCCAGTTTTGGCTACACCAACCAACGGTAGACCGCTTGTCTTGTACATCTCCATGAGCGAGCAATCGCTGGGGGCATTGCTCGCACAACAAAATCAAGAAGAAAAAGAGCAAGCATTGTATTACCTCAGCCGTTGGTTGATTGATGCAAAATGCAATTATTCTCCAATCAAAAAAACATGCCTTGCCTTAGTGTTCGCAGCCCAAAAGTTAAGGCATTATTTCCTCGCTGGTGAGATCCGATTAATTTCTAAAGTAGATCCACTCAAGCTCTTGATCACCTGTCCCATATTGTTGGGATGGCTGGCCAAGTGGTCATTACTGCTGTCAAAATTTAACATCACTTTTATCCCATGAAAAGCTGTGAAAGGACAAGTTCTAGCTAACTTCTTGGTAACTCATCCATTCACTGAAGAGGTCGTGGTGCAAGAAGACTTGCTAGATGAAGAAGTGTTCATTGCACAAGTCAACACTCCCTTGAAGATGTACTTCGATGGTGCTGCCAGAGTTGTCGGTGCTGGCGTTGGAATCATCTTCATCTCACCCCAGAAAGACATTCTTTCATATTCTTTCTACTTAGAAAAGAATTACACCAATAATGAATCAAAGTACGAGGCATTAGTCATAGGACTTCAAATTGCGCTCAACTTTGGGATCATGAAATTAGACATCTTTGGCTATTCGGAACTAGTGGTTCGACAATTAACCACTGAATATGAAGTTTGCTAACCCAATTTGCACTGGTATTATGATATTGCGCAAGGGCTATTGGATCAACTTTTTCAAGTTATCATTGGGCATATTCCAAGGACTGAAAATACCATTGTTGATGCCTTGGCAAATTTGGCAACTGCTCTAGCCGTCGCCGGAGGCTAAGCAGTCATTGTCAAAGTCAAGCAAAGAAGCTGCATTCCTGACTGAAATGGGGGAGAGACCACTAAGTGAATAGAATGCATAGCTTGTATGGAACTAATGGCAGATGATTAGCGAACCTCGTACATCGATTACCTGCAGTATGGAATTCTCCTGGAGAACTCGCAAGAAAGGTCAGCTCTAAGAAAAAGAGCTGCTTGATATGTGTATTTCAATAATACACTGTATCACCAAGCATATGATGGATTTGGCTGTGTTGTCATAATGGGGAGGAGATCCAATACGCACTCATGCAAGTGCATTCTAGTGAATGTGGTGGGCATTCGTTTGGTCAAAGATTACACAGACGGATCAAATGCTTGGGATATTATTGTCCTACTATGGTCTCAGACTCATTTCAATTTGCTAAGTCATGTCTCTAATGTTAGCTCTATGGGGATATCTGGCACATACCACCTTCAGAATTGGTACTTGCAAGCATTTCTTGGCCATTTGCATGGTGGGGATTTGATATCATTGGTCC
>JAYJMB010004304.1:0-13110 GCA_036873735.1 Pouteria campechiana | reverse complement strand
TGGAAAAGTCATGGTATTATCATGTGGATTTATGGTGTAAAGTGGAGTAACGACCCCAGGAGGGAGGGGCGTTACATAGGATTATAATCAACTCAATTTATCTCTCATTGGAACATTTTATCAAATGGCTAATAGAGAAAATTTAAATCATAATCATTTAGCAAGAGTTCTTTAGAAAGTTCATTCCTAACCATATAATCATCATATAACATAACTAACATGCAATTGACTTTAATAACCATCTAATTAAATGTTTAATCTAATTAATTTGTGGCTCACACGGTCTAAACACAAAAACCCTTTTTAATTTCTAACTAGGGCATCATCAATTATCCAATTTCATCAATTCAAATTGACCCAAACAAGTCTCAAAACATCTTAATTATTCATTAAATCATTTATCTCATGATAATTTCATAAAATAATGAACTTTCCCAAATTCTACTATTCATCACAAACCTTAACTTGCAATATTCCCAATTCCTCATGCCAAATCACAATGATCATTATATTAAATTATTCCCCTATAAATTATAAGCATATGCATCAATTTAGTCCTAAAAATCCAACATTTCTCAAAACCCTAAAAATTTGAATTTTGAGATTCGGTTAAGAAATCGAGTTTACCTTTGCTTAAGAATGTAGTCATCCTCCCCAAACGAATAACCAAGCTCGCAGCTCCATGTGGCTGCTTCCATTTTGTAAAAATCCAATGTTTCTTCCATTTTCTTCCATTTTTTTGTGGTTCAAGTGGGTAAAAATAGAGTTTAAATGAAAGATCACAAGTTTATCTAGCTAGGCAAGATGATTTCCTAGCTAAATTGGCAAGAAATCAAGTTAAACGGGGCTAAGGCAAATTGGGAGAAAGAACAAAATAGACTAGAGAAGAAACAAGATAGAAACTAGCTAAAAATTCAGTTGGCGATCTTCTTATCAATGACCAATGCCGACGACGCTAGCTTGCTGCTGCCGCATGATGCCACCACCATCAGTCGGCATCACTTCACTGGCTAGCCCTATTTTCATTGATTTTTCTTTATTTTTCAGCATTTCTTTCCCATTTTTTTCATCATTTATTCCACATAAAATATAATATAATTACACAAAATTTTACTTCAATTAACTTATAAGCCATATAATCATGCACATATGATTTTACTTAACTCAATTTAATAAAATTTTCATATACTTCATACATACTTAATTCATTTTATTGAAAAATCATATTGCTACATTAATCAACACATAATTAACGCAAAATTAACACCCTAAGTGTTACAATAATAATCATTAATACCTTAACCATTCACTCACATTATTTTACTTATCATCAAAACTCACCTGGTAAAATACATTTATCATCAAAATCAAGTTAAGCAAAGGAGGTTTGGGTTAAAAATCTCCCCAGTTTTGATGATGATAAAAACATTTGAGTGAAATACCTTTCAAAAATAATAAAACATGTAAAGCATATGGGAGCTAAAATAGAAATATTCTAATCAAATCAAGATATACATATCTCCCTTAACTAAGTGTATCCTCCCCATGAATGAATGCATTGCATTTTAATACATACAAAACATACAATTTCTCCCCCTTTCTTATAGCATTTTTCATTTTACCAATCATACATCTTCTCCTCCCTTTTCGTCATAATTAAAAAGGCATAGAGGTAAGAATGTATGAAAGATATAGAGTATGCAACAAAAAATAGAAGTAAAATATAAAAATTTTATTACATTGAATTGTATTTCAGTACAAATAGAGTTACATAAGATAAGTGCAACAAATTATAGGCATGTAGGCAGTGATAGGACAAGCTATTGCTAGAAGAGGATTGGGGTGGAGCCCCATTATGATCTTTCAAAGAAATCGTGGGTGAAGGCATGCATCCATTACTTTTGGGAAGGTCACATTGAAGGAGCCAAAGTTTTGGACGGGGGATGGGAAGGTGAGGGGAAAGAGGAGGGTGTTGCTGCTATTGTACGCACTTCTTTCTTCTCTTCACTTGCCTTGAGTGAAGGTTGAGTTGGACTTAAGGCCATTTGACTTATGCAAAGATGAATCTTATTGTCTCCAAAGTCAATTTTAAAATTTTCTATGAATTTTGCTTTGTGGGTCATTCTTCCTTTCTATGAAGTATTTTCTTTTTCAGACTTTGATCTACATCTTCTTACACTACCTCTGCTTCTAATGTTGCACCTCACTAACTTTATCTCTACTTTTCTTCTTCTTCCCATGGCAGCAGATGGGTTGGGGTTAAAATAGGATGTCCTTGGAGGATAAAGAGGTCTCTATACGACTTTTGAGGAGAAGAGAATGAATATTTGCCAAAAATAGGTATGTGATAAGAGTTCCAAAGAAACGGATTTAATTCCAGCAAGAAAACAAGGTGTCATCTTTGAAATGAAGACTTAGACATAGGAGAGGATAATTTCATATAATACAAAATGAGAGTTTTTTATTTGTCGAGTGATAGAAGAATTTCAGACAAAAGCGAAAGATTTCATATAGTCTGAAGTTATAACTTTAGATAGGAAGGACTCTATTTGAAATAGAATATTGGACGGACTTTAGATATTAAGAAGTGAGATTCCATACTGTCTGAAGATGCGTCTAAGAATACATCTAGACATGTGAGAAATTCATTTCATTCTATCTAGCATAGCATGTATCTAATGTATAGCATTTTCATTCAATAGAAAGAATAAACATTTAGATCATGTAATCATAAACATAATGTGAAGATGATAAAATATGCATTATCTAATCATAAAAAAATCTTTCATTTAGAGGAGACTTAGTGAAAATGTCTATTAACTGATTCTTAGTTGGTATAAATTCTAACCAAACATTGTGATTTTGGACATGATCTCTAATGAAATAATGCCTAATCTCTTTATGCTTAGATCTAGAATGCATAACTGGATTCTTGGTTAGATTTATAACACTAGCAATGTCACATCTGATGGGTGTATCATTGAACTTCAAACTATAGTCACCCAGCTATTGTTTCATCTAGAGAATCTTTGCACAATAACTGCCAGCTATAAAATATTCAACCTCTATAGTTGATAATGCAATAGATATCTGCTTCCTCAAAAATCATGAGATGATCTTGTTTCCAAGAAATTGACATGTTCCTGAGGTATTCTTCTTATCTACTTTATATCCAGCAAAATTAGCATTAGAGTACCCTTCTAACTCAAAATTTGAACCTTTTGGATACCATAAACTGAGGTTTAGAGTATCTAAGAGGTATCCAAAGATTCTTTTTATAGCAGCAAGATGTGATTCACTAGGATCTAAATGAAATCTTTCACACATACAAATGCCAAACATGATATCTAGCCTAGGATGTAGTAAGATACAATAGAGATATTATCATACTTTTATAAAGCTTTTGACAAATTGGTTTACCTCTTTTGTCCTTATCCATGTTGACAAAAGTGCTCATTGGCATTCCATATTTTCTTACATCTTCAAGGTTGTACTTCTTCAATAGTTCTTTTGTATACTTTTCTTGGTGGATGAAGATTCCTTCTTTCATCTGCTTCACTTGCAGCCCCAGAAAGAAGTTTAACTCCCCATCAAACTCATCTCGAATTCTCCCTACATTATCTTAGAATTCTTGATAAAGATTTTTATTAGTAACTCCAAATACTATATCATCAACATAGATTTGCACAATGAAAATATCATTCATAGCATGCTTAATGAGGAGTGTGGTATCTACTTTATCCCTTGAGAAACCTTTATGTGAGGCCTAAAAATTTTGTGGCAAGTAGATTTGTATACAGTCAAAGATTGATACTATATGCACAAGAATTGGGAGTTAGAAGTGGAAAAGTAAGATAAGCATGACTAATGAACTGAGTATTATGATGGGTAGGAAACAATTTTATTGATTAAAAAGTCCAAAAAGTATGATAGATGGGTTGCATGTGCTCATGTCTATGTGCACTGCTAGAGCACCATAAAGAAATGACTTAAATGCTCCATCTTCCTCCCAAGAAACCCATTTCATGGCCAGCTTCTCCCCCTTTTCTCCCAAGTTCTAGAAAATTTTAGAATTTGGAAGGTCCAATGCCAAACTGACTGATCTAGCAACCCTCTAGCATCAAGAGAACGCCGATCTTAGCGAATTTAGGACTATAAGATTGAAGGAAAAATTAGGGTTTTGATCCATGGCTTAGATTTAAGATTTTCAATCAGAGGAAATTGACTGGTAAGTGTTTGTTGACATTAATTAATAATTTCTGCTACACAAAAATTTTAAAATTTGATTTATAAAACAATTTTGATTATGGAAAGGTTGGAAAATTTGGAAAAACATAGAGTGGGCAATTGATTGAAGGTTTTGAATGTAAATTAGAACATGAAGTTGGTTAAACCATGTTTTAGAGCAGAAATCCTAACTCATTCATGATTAAAAATGTGGGAGTCAGAAGTTGCGCATGTAGTGTTTGATAAAAAGACACTTAGATGGGAATTGTCTGATTACCCTTTATATTAATTGCTCCTTAATCAAGAATTGAATTGAGTATTTGAATAAACCTTAGTAGAGGCTACATTATAAACCAAAAGTAAAATTTAAACTAATTATAATTCATAAACAAATTCACTTTTAAATGTTGATAGCAGGTGTGTCTCGTATATAAAATAGGTGAAGTGGTGAATTAATAGTGGAAATAAGAAGCCTGAAGTAGAAGAGGGCTTGACTTTGAATCAGTAAGTAGGTTTAATTAAATAAATTTTTCTTTATGTATTGATGTTTTGAAGTTAAATTTATGAATTCTAGGTATTGGTTTGAAATGGGATAAGTTATATGACATGATAAATTTGTATTCTTGAAAATGAATAAGAAATATATGAACCAAAAGAATCATATGTTAAAGGATAAAATATAAGTATAGAAAAATGCATTATTATAATTTGATATGACCATATGAGTTAGGATATGAAATGGTGAAGCCAAGTACATAAAGAATATAATTGATGGATACATGAAAGGAGTAAGGGTTGTATGTATATAGATGAGATGTAATTAAGCATAAATTAAGCTAAAAAGGAAGAGTGAACTATGGCAATCAATAGTGTAAAACAAGATGGATTGAAGTGAGCTTAAGGATGGAAGAAATCAAGTCAAGAGGTGAGGGCCAGATGGGCAGCGCTAGTGTGTTGAAGAGCCGCCATGGAGATAGACACGCGGCATCATCGACCCCGGTATGTTGATGGCAACATGGCTTATTTTGTGATTTTTGTGTTTTATATTGGTGTTTTTGTTTATTTAAGTGTATTTATTATATTTATATTATTTGAATGTATATTTTAGGAAAAGAATTTCAGGGAAATACAAAATGTAAAATGTTAGGTTAAGTTAAAGGATGATACGGGAATAAAATTACTTGGGATTAATGAAGTAATTTGATATGTATTAAAGAGCATTAAATTATTAGAAATTTTTTATTATGATTGAGTTAAAAAACAAATGGAAAAACACATGTTAAGTAATTAAGTTAAATGCCTACTAAAACATTTGTTATGTGAAATTGGGTTTGAATGCTTGCCGGGAGAAATGTTTGATTATTTAGCCCATGAATGGGCTTTGTTAGATATTACCACATTAATGGTGAAGAGGCTAGCCTATTGTATGTGCGACTCCTCTAATTACTTAGTAGTTGTGAAAGGAGAACTTACTATCCCTAAAATGCAGTGAAGGCAAGATACCATGAGTATTCGTCAAAAGTCTCGTAACATTCATAAACAAGATTGTAGGGAGGGATTGGATCACACCGAATTTGTAAGAAAGTTGATTCTATTTGTTTGTGGCAGTGTCCACTTAGAAAGTGGTTAAGACCACTTGGTTGATGACCTCCCGAGCATGGTATTGGATTATGGTAGGTGAATTAAAGAAGGGATATAGATGGGATGAAATAGAAATGAATATAATTCAATATGAGAAAAATAGATTGGATATGATGGATATTTCAAGAGACTTCTAGGAGGAATTTTTGTTATTACTGGTAGAGAGTAATAGTTCATAACAGTGTTTCCAATGGAATATAGAATATTATCATGTATTTACAAATTTTGAATGTTATTACTGTTTCATTTCATACCTACTTACAAAGTGCCTAGATTCACCTTATTTTAATATGTTTTAGCTGACAGGCCAGAAGCCAGAGTCCAACAAGGGGTTAGAGCTTAAGAAAGGGATAATTTATGAAGTTTAGAACTTTATACCTTTTTGTTTTATGTTGATGCCTCATTTTGAAATGTATTAAAAATGTAAATTTGTATGTCAAAGATATAAGGTTACAAAAAAAGAATAGAAGTCATATTAATATGCATGTCATTACTATAATATTTATAAATAGACTTCCACATTCTACTTTTACAGTGTGATTATGGTCCTGGGCATCTGTGGTGGTTGGGAATGTCTTCTACAGGTTTATTATAGGTTCATGAATGTAAGTTCAGCGGGGATTGTGTTAGAGGAAGCATTGTCTAATTGAGAGAAGTTACTCATTTAAGCTTTTTTCTTCTTTTCGTCTTTCTCTCGGCTTCCTCAACCTTCTTTGTTGACATTGTACTACCTTTATACTGCTTTAGAAGCTTTTACCCATTGAAGGTAGATGGCTTGAATGTTGAAGACCGTTCTGAATTTTCTCCCATTGAAAAACTTTCTTCTTGATAAACTCGTTCTACCTAGAAAGCTTACAGTGTCATCCGTGAAGAAGATGCCTTTCCAGTTATGGCAAAAACTAGATAAAAGTATTCTACATAGCTAACTCTTTCATTTTTTTATAAAGATGCTCATTAATCTTGAAGGGACCCAACCTCTAAGAGTTGCAATCTTTTTCATAGTGAAGACTGCTTTCCTTTGGATTTCTTTCCATCTTCAACTAAGCTTGATTTGTCCAGTAGCTTATTAAGATCTGCTTCAAGTGAAAGTTTGACCAGAGGGTATAGCCAGCATTATCTAGTATAAGTAGCTTCTATTCGATAGGATGTGCTATAGTAATTCAGCCATAATTTATCTAAGGACTTTGTTTGATCAAGTCCAGTTTGTCTCTTGTAAGTAACAGACAAATTGGCTCTAAGTAGACCCATAAGATAGGGTAGACAACTTTATCCTTGAAACTTTGTTTAAGTTGATTGTAGCACTTTTACTTCATCTTCAAGCTTGTCCGTTATAAGTAATAGATGAATTATATTCATAGACGTACAAACGAAGTTCTTCTTCACTATTCACTAGACAAAGTTCTTTTCTTACTGTTCACCAGACCAAGTAGCTTTGTCTACTGGTTTGTCTGTTGTAAGTAACAAACAACTCTTGTTATCATGGACAAGGCTTCTTCATAGCAGATGAATTAACTTCACCTATTGATTTGCGTGTAGAGATCTATAGACGAATTTGGAAGTCACAGACGATATCTTTCTAGTATTTTGTCTATTTCAAGTAATAGATAAATTGCACATGAAGATTGCTGACAAAGTAAGCCATTCATTTGTGGCTATTGTGTCACTGCGACTTCGTCTTCTACTTCATCTTGTACTAAGTTACAGATGAGTTCTTTGTTCTTCTTCTGTTTGAGATAGACTTCATATGAGAGATAAATGTTTGATTATTTGACTTCATCTTTATCTCTTCATTTGTTTGAGTTCAATTCCATTTCATCTTTGCCTCTACAATCTGAATTCATCTTTGTGTTGTGTATAGATGTTCTATGGGAAGAATTTATCTGAATTTTCCTTGGAACAACTTGTCTGAATCTCCAAGATTTGTAGTTGTTGAAGCTTTTTTCATAGTGCCCTTTGATATCACTTGTGCCAGATATATTCTTGATTGAAGTGTGCATGGACCAGTTGATTGAATTATATTTGAACACCTTTAAATGCTTTGACGATATATCTTCTTTTCAAAGTTTCAATGTCATTTTTTCTGAGCATTTAGATCCCTTTTAGTGTAGTGGATCACCTGCTAATGTGTTTTTTGTGTATGTTGTCCACTATATTTAAGTTGTTTCTCTGTATATCATTTATATTTGTTCTGTAATACTTGGGAACACAACTGTCAGTACCTTAAGTGTTCACTCAAATGTTGTTGCTCATCATCAAAACTTAATTGTTTTCCATATGCACCATACTAGTTCAACATTCTTCCCCTTTTTGATGATGATAAAATATTTGAGTGAAATACCTTTCAAGAGAGTAAAATCACTATATATTTAAGTATAAGAGAGTTAAGCAAAGATATTTATTAATGTTATGGCTTCCCCTAACTTGGTGCACTGTTTTAGCTGATGTAGCTCCCCTGAATAGATACTATATTTTAGTCTTCTATTGCTCTAATTTCACTATATTTATTCCCCTTTTTGTTAAAATCAAAAAAGATAGAACATAAGAGAGAAATAGTTCTTGTAAAATAGAAGGGCAACATTCAAGTGATGATAACCAAAAAATTAGTATGAATCATATAATCCAAAAAATTTTTAATTTCATTGATGTGAGAAATATGCATTATGTGACAGAATACATCAATGATCATGAAGCAAAGCAAGGTTTTGAAGAGACTTAATTGATTGGACTTGAATTCCACATTAATAGGCTTTAAGATACTATGGACAAGTTGGATTTGCTCTAGATATTTAGGATCCATCAATTCTAGATGAGGAGGAGATTTTCCTTGACCTTGTGCCTCCCTATTGGCAATCATCCATTTCTCATGAAGGGTATAAGTCATCATGAGGCGACTTGGAGGTATGGCTATTTTTGGATTGATAGTGAGTTTGATGCATGCCTAATAATTGTCATTCAATAACTCGGGATATGGAGGAGGTTTGCCATGACAAATTGTTATATCATTCACCCTTATTTGATATTTGAGGCTAGCATAAGTCATGGAGGTGGAGCTGGGCAGAGGAGATTTAGAGGTAGTTTTGTGTATAATGCTTGTCTTGGAGGTTGGAATTTTGAATCTTGTAGGAGGTTTAGAACTAGAAAAAGTTTGATGCATTGTAGAAGGAGATGGTTTAATAGAAGGGTTAGTATTTGGTGATGGTTGGGTGAACTCATTCTGTATCTTATCAATAATCTCATCATCATCTGGAAGTGGTTTGGGTTTGAAAGTTTTGGTTAGACCTTTCATTATTATTATATTGTCAAGAAAGATTTGGATCTTCAAATTATGGAAAAGGAAGATTAGAAAGAGTGAAGGATCAAGCTTGTGATTGAAAAGTGAAGGCAACCATTTGATTTATGAATTGTCTATGTTTAATTTTTTCTAAAGTCATTTTAAAATTTTGATTCTTAGGAGTTGAAGATGTATGTTTTGGGAGTTTGGGATGCTGAATTTGATAAGTTTTAGATGTAGAAGGCATGACATTTGATGGTGTAGGTTGACTAATTTTTGAAGGAGAGATAGGTGATTGAGAAGTGACTAGAGATGGAAGGGAAGATTGTGAAGTTTGAACAAGTGTGAATGAAGTGGACTGATTAGTGGATTGTGGAGGTGGAGAGAGATTTTCTTAAGACTAATGTTGTTTAGAGATGGATTTTAGAGATTTAAAGATTTTGCTTATGGGAATTTCTGACTCAGACATAGAGGACACTTAGTTAGACTGAGGAGATTCTTGTAGAGGATCTGTGGTAATGGGGTAAGTGGTAAGTGGAGATTTATGAGGTGTGTGATGTGGCGAGAATGGAGTAGAAGAGGAGTGATGTGAATGATGAATGGGGAAGTTGCTGAGAAGTGAACAGTCTTAATTGGTGAGACAGAAGCTAGTTTTGTTTGACTTTTGATGGATTCAATTAAAGAGATTAGGGTGTCCACCTTTTTATCTAATGAATCCATCCGAATGGTGAGGTTTGTAGTGAATATTTTGATATTTAGGAGCCTGCTCTCAAGATTTTGTAGAATGTGTTGGGTTGGTGGAGGTGAATGAGTAGGTCTGTAAGGGGATGGAATTGGACTATGATGTGGAGATGGTTCTATTACTGCTTCTTCTTCCATTACTATTGTTTCTTTAGCTGATGTTATGATTATTTACACATGTTCCTCATTTCTTGTTTCTTCTCTTCTTCTCTAACCCCTTTTGGTTGTCTTGGCCTTCTTACTTTTTCAGTGACTATACCACCTGATGATATGGATATTCCCATCCTTTTTCATGTCACTTTGTCAATTGTTTTTGAATTTTTGAATTCTTTAAAACTTCATATGATAAATCCACCTTTTCCTTTCTCATCATTTTAGCCATTGTCATCCCATAGGGTAGAGGATGTCTTACTAATGATTTGACTTTGTAAAGCTATTCAGACATAAGTTTGGCCAAATCTAATTTCTTCTTGTATTTCAATGCCCAGAGAACCTTTGTATCTTTTTCATAAATATTATCCATACTTCTGATTAAACCAAATGATGTATATGGAAAATAGCTAGGTTTTGATGATAAGCAACAACATATGAGTGAACATTTGTGATATTGACAATTGTTCAGAAAGTATTACAAAAATAGATATAAATATGTAGGGAGACAATTCAAATATATTGGACAGCATACATAGAGAATACATCACCAAGCAAAATCTTCTGACATAAAGAAGACAAGAATGCTCAGAAAGAATGACACTAAAACTTTAAAAAGAAGCCACAAAAAGCTCTGTAGCTATAAGTTCAAGCCTCAATGAGTGATCAAATAAATCTCCTATAGATAAAGTCAATATTAGAAAGAATCTGCCTAAGAAAGATTTAGATAAATTATTCTATAAACAAGTTAGATAAATTGCTTATACTCAACATTTGTTTGCAACAATAAAGACAAATTCAGTTTGCAAAAGCAAAGATGAAATGGAGCTGAATTCAGACAAATGAAGAGCTAAAATGGAATCTAATAATTCAAGCATTTTTCTCTCATATAAAGTCTATCTGAGACTAAACAAGATCAAGGAACTTGTCTGCAATCTTCTATAGAAGACATAAAAGACAATGTAGAAGCGAAACAATAGTTACAGAAGAACAACTTTTTCTATCATCTTCATCTAAAAGAGTCAACTCTCACTTGCAATGGACAAAGCATCAAACAACCACTAAAGAAATGAGTCATCTATGCCTTAACGATTTGTCTATTACTTCTAACAGACAACCCATCATACGAATAATTAAAAAGAGGATCAATCTACATGTCATAACTTTGTCTATCAATTATGATAGACAAACCAATAGATGAACCATTTGGAAGACTTTGTCTGCGGACTATGACTTCGTCTGCAGATCTCTAAAAATGGATAATAGAAAAAGTCATTTTGACTACCATGAAGAAACTTTGTTCGTGCCAACATTATCCCATGGTTTGGAATACTTAGTGTTTTGTTTATGGGAAGGTTATTTGATTGATGAGGAATAGTGCAAATGATTTATAGAAATGATATTATGATTTGTAGAAATTGATAAAGTGTATTTGTATGAAGGATATTGGCATGATTGAATGCAACCATTTGAGATTGAATTGATAATGTAAATGAGGGTTTCATGAGTATAGAATTTGATTATTTGGATTTGAAATTTATGTGTTGGTTTTGAACATGCTATTTTGATTCATTATTATTTTTGAATCACACCTGCTTATTGAGTTGCTCGGACTCATGCCTTCTTATTTATATTTTTAGCTGGCAAGTCAAGAAAGGGAGCCCAAAGATGATGATCATTATTATAATTTATAGAAAATGGATGTGTAGTATAGAAATATGAATTTGGAAATTGTATATGATTGTATAATTGTATTCAAGAGTTCAAAGTGATGTATAGTTATAATTCGATTAGATTTGTATAATTATAATTCGAAAATGTCAATTGATATAGAGTAAAATGTATGGTGTGTACTAGATTAGTATATTTAATGTTGTATTAGAATGATATGACCCCAATTTGGTATATTGCCATCATGATTCGGGCCGATCTTGGGCTATGGGAGTGTGGGTGTGTGTTTTAGAGTTTATGTTATTATTTTATTTTATTTGATAAATATTATACAGGTTTGAATGGATGAAATTTAGCGGAGGCTCTACTAAATTTTGGGTAGAGCACCCCACCCTAAAAGTGGGCAGATCAAGGTGAAATACAGCGCAAAAAGGGTAAGTCACCCCTTGGAAGGCGAGGCGAGACAAAAAGTCATCCCCTAATTAGTTGTCTTGTTGTATATGAGAAATTGTATGATTGGATATACATGATGGGCGTAAATATTGAATTAGAATAATGAAGATGAGGTCCTCATAATATGATTGACTCATTACATTTTTTATCAGGAATGAATTAAATTATATCAATTTTGACTTGATTTTTACTAATCATGTCTATTTACTGAGTTGCCTAGACTCACGTCTTCTTCCTTTAAAGTTTTAGTTGACAAGTTAAGTGAAGAATTCCCATTATGGATTGGGATTGGTAAGCAAGGTTAGAAGATATATTATTGTGTAGTGGTAATGTAAGGCCCTGAAAAATTTCAAAAATGCAAATTTTTGTTATTGTAAAATTTTGGTAATTTTTGTCGTGTCGATAGATTGTTTAATTAAATTTTTGAGAAAACTATTATGAAAAAGTTATGAAATTGAATGGATTATTAATATAAACATGAGGATGAGGTTTGGAGTACACTAAAGTATATTAAATAAATTATTTAAGTGAAAAAGAAAATAAATTTAATGCGGTGGAATGCCAAAGGTGTAAATTAGGAATAATATTGAATTTTAGTATAGAAAAAAATAGAAAAAATGGATTAAAAATATATATTAATGTGAGGATGATGAGGATATATAATAATCAATAATTCATAGGTGAAGAAAGATCAAAAATTGCATGTGGATAGCTGAAAAATCAAGTTGCCGGAAATTTTTGGTAAATTTTAGTTAAAATTAAATTTAATTGAGAAATAAATAATAAAATTATGAAAAGATTATATTTAATGAATGGATAATTAATTTGGACATGTGATTTATTAAATGAATAATTTACATGTGCCAAATATGAGGACTTGATAAGATTTTGAAAATCAAAGATTGGATGCATGTGTATAGAATTAAGTGGGAGCATGGACTACCAATAAAAAAATT
>JAYJMB010004303.1:0-13111 GCA_036873735.1 Pouteria campechiana | reverse complement strand
GGATCCATAAGGTATCCCACACACCAATCCAAATAGATACATTTTTAAACTTAATACAACATCTCAACATGTCACAATATGAAGAATATAACATTAATTGCATATTCTAAAGTAAACTATACTCTCTCGGGGGTATAAATATGTGAAATTTATACCATCAATTTTTGTAACACCTAGGGTGTTAATTTTTGTAATTATTATTAATTAATAATAAAATTTAGTTTAAAATGATGGTTTAAGATTATATAAATTGCAAGTGGATGTAATTGAAACTTTGACTTGTTCTTCTAGTTATATGGGGGTATAAATATGTGAAATTTATACCATCAATTTATGTCAAAAAATGATGGGAAAATATTGGAAGAGAAGGAGATGAAAATTTCAAAAATCAAGAAATTTGGTGGGCCAACAGTTTGGCACCGGGGGTGCCAGGATGGGCACCAGCGTATGGCGGTGGTGATGGGGCACAATATCGGGATGGTGCTGGCAGCACCGATCGGTGGCTATAAAAGCCTGACTTGATTTTCTTTCCCAATTCCATCCTGTTTTCTTTCCATTCAATTTCGTTTTCTTCCCTTTTATGCCCTAGCCCCATTTAGCTTGTTTCTTGCCTATTCAGCTAGGAAATCATCTTGCCTAGCTAAAAAAACTTGTAATCTTTTGTTTAAACCCAAGTTTGGCCCTTTTGATCTGTGAAAAAAGGAAAAAAAATGGAAGAAACATTGGATTTCTACAAAATGGAAGGAACCACATGAAGCTGGGAGCTTATTCATTCATTTGGGGAGGATGGCTATGTTCATAAGTGGAGGTAAGCCTAATCTCCCAATAGAATCTTAGATTTTGGATTTTAGGGTTTTGGGAGATGATGGATTTTTGGATTAAATTGATGCATGTACTTAGAAATTCATGGGCGAAATGATTTGATAGAATAATTATCATGATCTAGCATGAAAAATTATGATTTTGCAAAGTTAGGGTTTTTGATAATCAGTGGAATTTGGGAAATTTTCATTTTTTTGTGAAATTATCATAAGATAAATGATTTAATGCATAGTTAGGATGTTTTCAGACTTAGGTCGATTTGGACTAATGAAATCAAATAATTGATTATGCCCTAGTATGAATTGAAAAGGGTTTTTGTGTTTGGGCTATGTGAGCCACAAATCAATTGGATTAAGTGCCTAATTGGATAGTTATTAAATTCAATTGCATGTTAGTTATGTTATATGATGATTATATATATTTAGGAATGAAGTTTCTGAAAAACTCTTGCGAAATTCTTATGATATAAATTGTGTATATTAGTCATTTGATAAAATGTCTTAATGAGAGATAAATTAAGTTTGATTTTAATCCTAAGACCCTTATAAAAGGGAAGGAATGACTAGTTATTGGGGATGTGCTTAAAGTTTAAATAGTATGTTGTAAAGGTTAACTAGATGTTAAGTATATTGGCCTCCAATTGTATATTGATAAGTATGCACTTATGCATTTGGGTTAATAATAAATCAACCATAGTATTCATTTGAAATAAATTAGTTTGAGATATGTTGTAAATGTATGGGATTATATCTCTATACAGGATTATCTGAGAAGGATAAAAAGAGACATGAAGCTTGAGAAGCATATAGTGAATTACTCAAGGTAAGTAGACGCCCCTTGTTTTGTTTCAATATTTGATTGGTTGGGGATAAGAAATATCCCAATGATTTGAATCAGAGATTGTGTGTTTTAGTTGGGGATATAGAATATCCCATGTTTGTGATGATAAATTTTTATATTGGTTAGTAATGGCATTAATACTAGGGATAACTAATATCCCTTGGATTGAATTATGTAATGTTTGTCGGTTTTGGGTGTATTTGATTATTCTTTTAAATTAGTTTCAATATGAATTGATAAATGATATAGATGGGAATAATAGATATTCCTTAAGTTATACTTATTTGGACTGAAATGGTATAATGGATAATTGAATGATTAGATGTGTATATTGTTGATTCGGAAGATAAAAGTCATTCCCTGATTGGTATTCTTGTTGCGTATGAGAATTGTATGATTGGATACGCCTAATGGGTGTAGAATATTGAATTAGAATAATGAGGATGTGGTCCTCATAATATGATTGGCTTATTAAATATGTGATCATGATTGAACCAAATTATATAAATTTTGACTTGATTTCTATTAATTGTGTCTGCTTACCGAGTTACCTAGACTCACGTCTTCTTCTTTTAAATTTTTATTTGATAGGTCAAGTGAAGAATCTCTAGTGTGGATTGGGATTAGTAAACAAGATTAGAAGATATATCTTTATATGGTATAACTATATGTTGGGATTGGAATCCCATTGTATATTTGTAACTAATTGTAAATCATATTGTAATTATATGATTGTAAATATTGTGATAGCATGATATAGTTCCCTTATGGGGTATTACCATCATGGTATGATACAGATTTTGGGTTGTGGGTAGGTTTGGCTAGTGAGTTAATTATGATTTGAATTATATTTATTAAAATTGTAGTTCTTTGTATGATTTTGAATGGTGAATATTGATAATTAGAAATTATGAGTTTGAATGTTGGTATATCAGGTTTTAAATTTTGATAATTCAGAGGAGATTCTGCCCAATTTTTGGCAAAATTATTCCCTTAAAAATAGGTAATAGTGGGGTTATGGGAAGACTTCCCTTATTAAGAAGGGAAGTGGTAATGTCCTGCATATACCCAATAGAGTATAATTTGCTAGATAGTTGAAACGCATAGGGTGGAGGTGTAGGGCATTACAATTTCATAGTTCCTAGATTTATCATTCAATATAATGCATGAGGGTGAAATTTCAATGGTAGGACGCACGAACTCTTTCATAAGTTGTTGAGCTATTTGAGCTAGTTGAGCCACATGACTCCCTGCATTGTCTACCATTGTAACTTCTTCTTGAGTCTCTTCTAGAAGTTCCTCTCCCTCAGGGATGTTTTTAGGCTCAACTTCTGCCTTTTCACTTCGATCACTTAACAAAATCTGAGTTTGATTCAGCAATCTCCTTTCATTCATTCAAACTCTACAAAACCAAAAAGAAAAATTTAGAAATTTTATAAAAAATATATTTATACAAAAACATAAGAAAAGAAAAATTGTAACTAAACTTAATTAAATAAATTTGGAACCATTCCCCAACAACGGCGCCAAAAACTTGATAATTCAAATTATAATACCTCACAAGTGCACGAGTGTCATAGCAATGCGGCATGCGTAAGCAAGGTTTGATTCCACAGAGAATGGTTAATTGATTTAATTAAATTAAGTTACAACCTAAAACTAACTTTGAAAAGATAGATTGTTGATTCGAACTAATAAGAATAATAAACTAAAAGATAATAATAAATGTAGAGCTAAAGAATGACATAGGATAGATTGCAAGTGGCAAAGGTCTAGAGTTTAGATTTCATAACTTAATGACTCCTTTTGCTATTTGGATATTGAATTCAATGCTTTCTTGGATTCATTCTTTCTATGATATGATTATTACCGTTTGGTGTGCATGTTTAAATTAAGCGCTTTCACTTGTTCCAATTACTTATGGTGTGTAGCATAATTGAGGTGAAAACCCATTACAATCAAGAACTATGAACCAAGTAAATGGTTGTGCATTAGGTGTGTGACTTAACCTTCTACTTTTTTCTCAATGAAGGAAGCTCATGGTTGTGTTAGGTGTGCGCCTTAACCATGCATAGATAATCAATAAGATTTATGAAATGGGTGATCAAGCAATCACATAAATCAAACGATCGAAATAATACCTATGAATAAAAACACAGACTTGCATTAAATAATCAATAATCCAAATAACAAGGTTCATCAAAAAGGGCTACATCTTTACCCTACAAAGAAGGAATTAGTTCATGAAGAAAATAAAAGATACTCCCTTCATGATGAATATCATACTACAATTAGCCTTCTTGAATTGCCTTCACTCTTCTTGAATCCTCCTCTCCCCAAAATCCCCTCAAAGTTGCCTCTAAGAAAACCCTAGACTCTATCTGAAAAGCTCTCCAAAACTGCTAAAAATAGGGCATAAAAATGAAGCAATTTCACATAATTAAAAAAATATAAAATCTGTGGTTTGATCAGTTACTGGCACCGGTAGTCCACCACACTATTCACTTTTGCTCCCTTGCATCTTCAGCTCTGCTCAAGCTCTACTTCCTTACTATTGTGTTTGCCTTCCTTTAGTGCTTTGCTACTTCATACTTGCTTGCTTTCTCTCTCCTTTTCTCCACTCTTCCACTAACCTAAACACACAACAAAAACATGTGAAATTGACATAAAACTAATCAAAGATTACATGGAATTAAGCTTTTTTTGAAGTAAATGAAATTCTGTCATCACTTCATCTAATCAAGTAGATAGAAAGATAAAGTTGGAATCATCTATAGACCAGTTCGTCCTCATCTCTGGTGCCAAAATTTGTCTGTTACTTATTATAGACAAATCACAATCATGGAGGTTCAACTGACAATCATAATTCAGGGGAGAATTTGTTCAAGACTTATGATTGACATAGAGAGAGGTAGTGACTTGTCCGAGGTTAATTGATTTATGTGACTTACATCTAAATGGCATCTGCACTCGTGCTTTCACTGTGCATACTTGTTTTAGTCACCATTTTTGGTAATAAGCAGTGCTATAAGTTTTCTAATTGTGACAATTCAAACAAGAAACATCTTTTGATACAGCTTATCTTCCTCTTTAAACAACATTGTAGCAACTTGAGACAAATCAAAAGGCATGCTCCCTAATGAAAGAAATCACAACGGTCTTCTACATTCAAAGTTGCTCTCGTTCCTACATCCTTTCCAACACATTCCTCTATAATGGTCAAGTTTCTAAAAATCTATCTAAAGAAATGAGTTGGACTATTCAAAGGTGGTGAAGGAACACTTTTTAAAGGAGCTTAATCTTCTTCAAATCCTTCCACCCTTAGCCACGAGCTTAACCTTCAATTATCTTTAATGAGCTTTAACCTTCAGATCATTATGGCCATTTTTTTTTACATTATGGGAAGATCTTTGTATTATATAGAGTTATAAAGAGATTAAATCTTCCCCTATACTTGAGTCAAAACACTATGTAAAAGTGCAAAAGATTTTTGGTAAACTTGAAACCAGAGAGTTAATGGTGAGCTTTAGAAAACCTTTAAGTTTGCTGGTGATCTTCAAAACCAGTGAGCTTATGGTGAGCTAGGGAAAATCACATTATTTGAGTTATTGGTGAGCTTAAAAAAATGAACGAGTTTACTGGTGATCTTCAAAACCAGTGAGTTTCTTGGTGAACTTGTGAAAAACAGAAGTTCTAGGAGCACTAGTTTATTAAGCCCACTAGAGCTAGAATCTAGAAAAGTGTTATGAGCGTTATTGTATTTTCATTATATGAGATATAGTTGAACCTAAGGCACAATGAGTGTGTGCTTTTGGAAGAGTGGATGTAGGGACAGGATTCCCAAACCACTATAAAAAGTATATTGTTTGTGTGTGTGTTTGTTTATTAGCTTTATCCTTCATGCATGTTACTATTTTATTATTTATTTTACAATGCACCACACATAAGCAAGAAAAGAGGAAAATGGTTCAATAGGGGTTAAGCAATGAATTTTTATAAACCCAATTCACCCCTCCCCTCTTAGGTTAAGCCATACTATGGGACTCTGCCATAACTCCAATAATTTAAATTAGGTTTTGTCATCATCAAAAAGGGAAAAATTGTTAGTATTGGTGCATAGTTTTGATGATAAACAAAACTTGATTAATGATTTATATTATCTGTTAATGAAACATTGTCAAAATCTTAAGTGCAAAAACATCCTCAAAGTAGAAGGCATAAATTCTAGATGGAGAAGCTGATACATTTCAGAGCAAGTATTTTAAACATGCTTTGGATAAGGAAACTACTTCAAAAATTACAATGCCATCTTCAAACATGCTAAAACTTATTGAGCATTATAAAAATGGATAAGTTTTGAACTTGAGAAGTTATAAAATTTTCCTGTACTCGATGAAGCACTATTTCAAGGTGCAAGTTCAAAATAGCTTCGTCTATCATTTCACAAAGTTTGAAATATTTATTTTGGACAGTATGAAGGAACTTTACATAGTCCTATTTCGTCATTTAGTATGAAAGACCATTTCAGTCATCCAAAGATATGTTTTTGATGGGATGAAGCAATGACAAAGGCAAGCTTCAAACAAAGTTCCCACACCACACGTTGAAGTTCAGAGGTAGACACGTTGATTTAGATGTTATGAAAAACTAACTTCAGAATGGTGAATCATTTCAGAAGAAGCACAACTTCAAGTCAATCAGCACTCTCTGTCTCTTGAGACATTTTGAAGTCTTAACGTCAGACATAGCAAAAGTGTCTGAAGCCATGACAACTCAAATTCAGTCAACCCAAAGCAAAGACAAAAGCTGGAGCAACAACGACTTCCAATGCTAAAGGCATTCCATACATGCTAAACACCTTACTTCAAAAGATCTGAATCATTTGATTACTACCTCTTACAAGAATGGTGTCTTAATCTCACACAACTATAAAGCTAACCAAAAGATGGTGGATTTCAATGGGAGAAAATTCAAACATTCTTCCACATTAAATGAAGTCTACCTACCTCTAACAACTGAAATTTAAAGCTGGGTATAAGAGAAATAAAGTTAGGATGAGAAGAATGATTGTTGCATTTTACTACACTCCATCTTTCATTTACACAAAGAGCAACTTAAAGCCTTAACGCTATAACCTTCATCTATCATTCATTAAGGTTCATAACAACCTTGTAGGAAGATCATTTACATTTGCAATCAAAGCATTTAATTCTTCCCCTGCTGAATTAGTGAAATATTCTGTAAAGTGTATTTAATTCTTCTATATTTATTTTTGTAATTGTCTTGAGCTAGTGTTGGAAACTAACCTCAAGAAGAGTTGTACTAGTCTATTGGAGTGTATCTCACAGCCAGTAGCTACATTGCGTTTACACCCCCTAGAGTTAGAATCAAGAAGAGAGCTAAATGCATTAGTTGTATTTCTACTATAGTGAGATAGTGGAACCCAAGTCATTAGAGGAAAGTGCTTCAGAGAGTGGGTAGAGTAGTTGAATCAAACCATTATAAAAATCTCTATCTGATTATTGATTGCTTACATTGTTTTCATTGAATTGTTAAAGGTGACTTTAATCCTTCAAAGGGTTTAAGCATAAATTTTTAATAACCCAATTCACCCCTCCCTTCTTAGGTTTTTGCCTAGCATATAGGACCAATAACATGATGTTCACAAAAGTCTTGAGAGTATCCAGAGTAGACCTCTTAGAATAGGACGAGGAGGTCTCCAAAGCCACAGATTAGATCAATCATACAACTATCAAGAAAATGGGGTGTCAAACATACCACTGATGGATGGCTATTTGAACAACCCAAGCAAAACTGAGTAAGTTAAAAGAATAAGAGTAGAAGAAGAATGTAACACCCCACAACCCCACCCCATGCATTTTGACCACACCAACCCAGGCCTCTAACACTACCATTTCCCTTCTTCATAAGGGAAATCTTACCATATTTTCACAATTTTTCTAATTGTAAAAGAAATATCCTACCTAAAATTTGGTAAATTCAACCCTATATTATGTACATTTATACCTGATATATATGTACGAAATCAATTAAAATTTACATTTCTATAATCAAATGACAATAATTATATCTACACAATCATACACCCATACTCACAGCTCTGCCCAAGATCGGAACCGAATCATGATGGCAATGTTCAACCCTGGATTAATACAGATCCATCCACAATGTCATAGTTAAATAATTTACTATGACATGCCATACAATTGGAATCTATTTAAATTACAAATATATAAATACATCATGAATTTTACCATTATACTATTTCACTATCAAATTTCAACTATAAATTTCAATGGGATTCCAATCTCAATATTTTACCATACCATCCAATATCTTCTACTTTTGCTCACTAGTCCCAATCCTCAGTCAGGAGCCTTCACCTAGCCTGTCAATTAAAAATTTAACATAAGAAGGCGTGAGTCTAAGCAATTTAATAAGCAGAAATATAAAACAATAATAAAATAACAATCACATGTTCTCATCCAGAATATGAATACAAACTATTAAAGAATCATAACAGGCATGTACATTTCTAGGACGCACTCCCTCCTCAATTCATCATAATACTCTACGCCCTGTAGGCTTATACAACCATAACCATGAGCGTGTCCACCAAACACCTCACATTACTTCCCATTCCAACAACTCTGGGCTCATCATATAAGACTAGGTGTCATGCAGACATCATACACACCAAAACCTTGTCATGAAGGCATAACCTCATAACTGTGTCATTCAGGCACCATATACAATTTCACTGATCCTGGAATGCTTCTCATTCCATTACTATATACATTTAAATTATCGCTATCATGAGATATTCTCTATCCCATTCATTATAACAACAAATTCATGTTACACAACAAACATCAACCCTTGTATAAAGGAATACTTACTATCCCTTTTTAATCCATACAATCATCATTTTAAGTACAAGTTTGGAATACACATTATTCCCTATCAATTTCGTCATCCATATTATTGCAAAAGCCTGCTCGATGAGATACTTATTATCCCTATCAATCCAACATGCATAACCTTATGCATATCAACATTCATAACCATACACACGCTCATTTATATACAACACCAGGATATTTTCAATCCCTATTATTTAGACATCTATACACAAGAATAAGCTTAAATACATGGGATACTGTCTATCACCACAATCACATATCTATATCATAAATCAAATACAATCTATTCAATTCAAGGGATGTTCTTTATCCCTATCTTTCATGTGCTCACAAAATATGATAACATTACTCTTTAAAACAAACATGGAATAGCCACTATCCCCATCCATTCATTTGAATCAAATAGGGGGCTGCCTACTTACCTTAGGCCTTTAGCTCCAAACAGCATTCCTCAAGTTTCCTACCTTTTCATTCTTCTCAGATCATCTTATATAGGGCCATAACCCATTTACTTAACCATTTGTAATCATGTAATCAATACATCATATTAGTATTTCTTTCATTGCTAATCTCAGGCTATGATCATTAAACATGTGATAAACACTAATCAAACTAGGGTTTCTCCACAATTATGATAAGAACCTTGCTTGTTTGACATATTTATTTGGTATCTTACATGATTAACATTTAAACAACATGTAAACAACTCAATTAAGATTTTAATCTATTTAATTCATGGCTTACACAGTCCATTCACAAGAATTCTCATTAACTCCTAACTAGGGCCAATCATAATTTCAATTTCACTGATCCAAATCACTCCATACCAGTTCTCAAACATTCTGATCATGCAATTAATCATTTGCCGCATGATTAATTCAATATAAATAAAGAAATCCCTAATTTTACTATTCATAAAGACCCTAATTTAGTAAAATTTGAAATTTTGAATGCCAAATCACAATAATCACTCTATTAAGTCATTTACCCCATGAATTAATAAGCATATACATCAATTTAAGCCTCAAAATCCACTATTCCCAAAAGCCTAAAATCAAAAATCTTGATTTCAGTTGGTAAATTGAGCTTACCTCCGCTTTCAAGAATAGTTGTCCTCCCCAAACGAAGGAACAAGCTCCCAGCTCCATGTTGCTCCTTCAATTTTGTGGAAATTTGATGTTTCTTCCATTTTCTTCCATTTTCTATAGTTCAAATAGGTAAAAATTATGTTTAACTGAAAGATCACAAGTTTATCTAGCTAGGCAAGATGATTTCCTAGCTAAAACGACTAAAAATCATGTAAAATGGGGCTAAGGAAAAAGGGAAGAAAGAACAGGAAAATCCCAATAACAGAACCAAAGAATGACAGAAAATTTGGCCAACTTGCTTTTATCATCGACCGGTGCTACCGATGCCGTAGCGCTAGCCCCGCTGCAGCCACTTTAGCCACTACCATCATCTAGTGTCGTGACGCCCATTTTGGCACCACCAGTGCTAGTTTCCTGTTCCGCTTTTCTTTCTTGATTTTTCCACATTTTCAACCTTTCTTTTCCCATTGTTTTTCCATAATTTATTAAACATGAAAAATAATATAATTACATAAAATTTTTACCTCAGTTAACTTGTAAGTATGTCCCACAATCATGCACATGTGCTTTTTATTGGCACAATTTAATGAAACATACTCAAATCATTTTATTGAAAAATCACATTTCTCCATTAATCAACACATAATTAGCCCAAAATTAACAACCTAGAAAGAAGGAGTAGAAGAAGAGAGAACAAGAGAAAAATCTACAAGAGAAGAAAGCACAATAGCCATTCCATCATCCACTAGGCCTACTCAAAACCCATTCTCCAATCCAACCACCTTCTTAAACAACCAACCCTAATTTACATCATTTGGAAGTCATCTTGGAAAGTAAACTTACCTCTCACTTGCAGCCCATCTAAACTAGAATAGAAACTCTAGAGGTTAGTGTTATAGTCCTTACTAATAAAGTAGACAAAATTGTGGAATTAATGCATCGCAAGTTGGATGCATTAATTTCTTTATTTGAGTCCACTAGGACCCAAGCACAACTTGCCCACTCCACTCACTTCTCATTAACTCAATCACATCCATTCCAGAACACTCACAAAACCCCATCACCTTTCAATCCATCTCATGTCTCCTCATCATCTAAACTTTAACCCAAAGAAGTTCAGACTCTAGCGATTGTTCCATACAAATCCATCTCACTACCATCCTCTCAAGCACCCATGTCACCCACCAAGTCAGTTCCATATCAACATTCTCCTGCAAAGCCCACTTCTACCAGCTCCTCATTTGATTCTTCTAAAACTAAATAACATTTTTCCAAGGTTGAACCCACTTCAGAACTAGAACCCATCCTAAAAGATCCCATTTTCACTCCATTCCAAGAGTACATGTCCACAATAAAAGCTAACTTTGATCTCTTCAAGGTAGCCAAAGAAACATTCCACACCACTGGACGATAAAACAGACCTAAGGATACCATCTATCCCTACCCAGAATTAGAAGATGAATCCTATAGGTCTAGGGTCATAGTTATCCCTACAATTCAACTAGACCCCGTGTCATTCTTTCAGTCTCACAAATTCAAATCTCAGTCACAACATTGACAAGCTCATAATAATCATGTTTTTATACCTAAATTCACATATTTTTTATCCTCTTTTGACATGATTTAAGTGGCTAATAATCACATTTGAATAAACATTGCACTTAAAAGAGTTTATTTTTGTTTCAAATATCAAAATTTGTAAAAAGAAGCTAAAGATTACAAAAGGTGTTACTTTTAGATAAATTTTGATACTGATGGAATTAGATTTGGAAAATGTGTTCAACATAAAAGTTTTAGACTTTATTCTTATGTTTCTAATGCATCATGAATCATATGATTATGAGCTCGGTTGAGAAAGTTTCAGCTAAAAAACTACAACTATCTCCAATAGCTAAAACAACATCCAAAAGTTTCAGCTAAAAAACTACAACTATCTCCAATAGCTAAAACAACATCCAAAATAGATGGTTTTAAAAAGGCATCACTTTGAGGAAATTCATGGCACATATAGAGGATGATTTAGAAAAGTGTTCGACTTAAATGTTGTATCTCTTCAAATTATTTTTCCAATAGACCATGAATCATATTATTTTGACATTGTATGAAAAACTTATGGTCAAAATATTGAACCTATTCCTAGTGAGCAGCGAGTGGGCGTCACAACACCCAAAAACATTACAAAGTGGATAGAATGTGGGCACCGTAGTTCCCAATAAGTGTAGAATTTCAACATTAGTGGTAATTTGCATATTTTATGTGTAAAAAAACTTTGGGAATTCGTATGGAGGTTCAAAAAACCCTAAATTGGGTTATTTAAAGAGTTTTTAACACAAAAATAAGGAACTTTTGGGCAAGGAAATGATGACAAAGAGTGTGGTGTGAGAGAAGTTGATAAGCTCATGTTTTATGATGTTTTAATACCTAGATTCACATATGTTTTGGATCCTCATTTAATATAAATTTGGTGGTTTATAAGCATATTCCAGTAAATTTGTACTTAATTAGGTTATTACTTGATAAGTAAATTCTATGTTGATTTAGTATATTTATTTGTAGATAATTAAGTGCAAGAAGAGGAAGAAAATATGGAAGACATCAAGTTGGGGAAAGAAGCAAAGTAATGGAGTTTGGATGATGAACAAGTGGTTGAAAAATGAAGATTACAAGTTGAAGAAGCTGAATGTGAAAAAAGCACTACTTTGACACAATTTTTAATAATAATTGAGATGTATTCAACTCAAGTGTTCAACATATAAGTTTTACCCCTTGACGTTATCTATCCAAAAAATCACAAATAATAGGATTTGGATTTAAAACATGAAATTTATGGCCAAAATACTACAACCATCTCAAACTTCATATCCACCGACAGAAATTTCAGATGTGCAGAAAATGACATCACTTGTGGTCCAATTTGGGAATATTTTTATGATGATTTGGAAAATATGTTCAACATAATAATTGTATATCTCAAAGTTTTATTTTAATTGCTTAAGAATCATGCAATTCTGATATTGTATGTGGAAGTTATGGTCAAAATAGTTTGAGAACTCCAGTAGACAGCAACTCGGCACCGGCGGTGACCCTAATTTTAGCAGAATTTTAAAAGGGGATTTTTAAGCAAGGAAGTTGGGGTTTTTAGGATTTGCTTTTCACTTCTATTTTAAGAAGAAGAGGAGATTGCAAGTATGAAAGAGGAGGAAGAAAGGATGTTCTTCATTGTGATAATCCTGTCAAAGGAAGTTGTTTTAGTTTTTCTTATGAACTAAATCTTTTTTTCTAGGGGGAATATGTAACCCTTTTTAATACTCTTTATTATGTGGATTGTTGGTTATTAATGTCTATATGATCTTGTTTCATTCATGATGTTGTTTGCAATGATTTAATTTATTTTATTACTTGATCACCAATATTATA
>JAYJMB010004302.1:0-13114 GCA_036873735.1 Pouteria campechiana | reverse complement strand
GGTAATAAAAAACTTAGCATATGTCATTTGATCATTAAAAGAGAATCCATCCTATTCAATTTGCATTATAACACAGTTGCTCTTGAATTTCTTAAGCTAAGTTATCAAAAGAGACGCTCATAGAGAAAATTTATACCCAAATTTGAAAAAAAATTCCAAAATTGAATGCAAATTTGAATGCATATCTAAAATCTTGGTTGTAAATATGAATGTAACACCCCAAATACCCCCCAACTTGAATGAAACATTATTCTCAATGTAAAATAATGAAAGAAGTTTAAGTTTAAGGGCTTCCCTGAATGAAGTGCATTCCAATCTTCTTTTTTATGAAATTTATTGGTATCCTTTGCAATTTTCTAACAAGTTTGATACTTGACATATAATCTGTAATCTCATGATACTTTTGTGCTCAATATAAAATCAACTTTTTACTTCTGCAACAAAAACATCAAACCATAACTAAAAAAATCTATCCAAATAGAGAAAATAAAACAAACAACTAAGCTAAATGTGAAGAGAACAAAGAAAGTTCAGATAGTTGGTTTCTCATGAATTCAACTTTGTCCTCTGAAGTGAACCATTCTCCTTTGCTAGTGGATAAGAGTTGATCAAATTATAGATGGCCTCAATATAGAATTATCTGAAATCAAGTAACCACAACAAAAAATCTAAACAAAAAGAAAAATAAAGCAAAACTAAGCTAGATTAAAAATCCTAAAAGAGAAAAGATGAAGAAGTAGTTCTGATTTATAGTCTTCAACTTGACTTTGTCACTTCTTCATGCATTCAATTTAAATTTTTCCTTGGCTTCGTAACTTGTGATTCTGACTTTCTACATATAAAGAATAGGGTTGATCATCTTTATGTTAGCTAATGTCCAACTGAAGGCATATTCCTGCTCATGTGGTAATTCCACTAGCTGATCCTCTTAAACTTCATTAAGCACAGATGATATGATCATTGGTAATATATTATCTGTGGAGGGCTTGGGGTATCCAATTATATAGTGGTTCAGTTCCTCAAATTTGACATGTTACTCATGAAGCTTATCTCCTACTTCAAGTGTGTTGGTGGGTTGATAAATTATTGCATTCTCTTCCACAAGTTGTTCCACTTCATCCCTGAAATAGTAATCAGAAATATTATGTATTTTCATAACTTAAAAAATATTAAATTTAACTTTCTTATCCTGAACATGCATCATGAACTTGACCTTTTGTACATGAATTAGAGTCCATCTAGTGGCTAGAAACAGCTTCCCAAAGGTGAGTGGAATCTGTTGGTCTTCTTCCATGTTAAGAACCATGAAATCTGGAGGAAAGATAAACTTGTCAACTTTTACTAGAAAATCTTCCACAATACCTCTTGGATGTCTAATTGTGCAATCAACAAGTTGAGGTGATACTGTGGTTGTTTTAACCTCTCCCAATCCTAATTTCCTGAAAATATAAAAGAGCATTAAGTTAATACTTGCACCCAAACCACACAATCCCTTTTCAAAATAGGAATCACTAATAGTACAAGGAATAGTAAAACTCCCCTTATCTTTCATCTTTTGTAGCAGTTTGTTTTACAGGATGGCTGAACATTCCTCATTCAATTTCATAGTTTCATAATCCTCCAACTTCCTTTTGTTTACCAAGATCTCCTTCAAAAATTTTGCATAGCTAGACATCTGTGCTAAGGCATCTGCAAAAGGAATGTTAATATGCAATTTTTTAAATACATCCAAAAATTTAGAAAACTGCTTATCCATCTTATGTTGTTGAAGTCTTTCAGGATAAGGGATTGGAGGCACATAAGGCTTGGGATTTTCTGGAAATATTTTGTTCTTAGTTTCCTTTTATGGTTGTTCAATTACTTCCTCTAGTTTTTCTTTGGGAATCTCTTGTTGAACATCTTATTCTCCTGCTTGCTTTCCACTTCTTAGGGTTACAACTTTTACCTTTTTAATTGGATTTTTCTCTATATTGCTGGGTAAAGAACCTTACTATCTTCCTGATAACATGTTTGCTAGTTGTCCTACCTACATTTGTAGATTTTTAATTGAGGTCTCTTGATTTTGAAACCTCATGTTTGTGTTGTTCATGAATTCTTAAGTGTTGTTCATGAAGTTTTGAGTGCTGCTAACAAGTTTATTGACAATCTCACCCATATCAGATTTTCTCTCTTCTAGTTGCTTGAATCTTGGTGGTGGCCTTACTGCATTCTGATTGCTCCATGAGAAATTTGGATGATTTTCCCACCATGGATTATAAGTGTTGCTATAGGGATTGTTTTGTATCTTGTTGAATTTACTAACAAAGTTAGCATCCTAACTAGATTGTGCAAAATTGTTAGCTACTTGACAATCCATGCTAGCATGTCCTCTGCCACAGAAATCACAAGTCACTTTCTGAATTTTCATCGCTGAAGCATTCATATTGTCTATCTTCTTATTCAATGCTTCAAACTGTGCAGTGAGTGCAATGAGACCGTCCACTTCATGCACTCCTACTGGTCTTTTCATTAGTAGCCTCTTAGTAGGCCACTGATAGCTATTAGATGCCATCTCCTCCAATAGTTCATAAGCTTCTTTTAGTGTTTTATTATTCAAGGATCCTCTTATAGCTGCATCAATCATAGAACAAAAATTTGGACTAGTCCAATTATAAAAAGTTTGTACTTGCATCCGTATGGATAGTCCATGATGTGGGCATCTCCTAAGCAAGTCTTTGAATCTTTCCCATGCCTCATATAGTGATTCATTGTCCGTATGCATGAAAGTCATGATATCATTATGCATCTTAGCAGATTTTGGAGGGTAAAACTTTCCTAGGATTTTCTGTGTTATTGCATCCCAAGTTGTAATTGAGCCTGCAAGAAGAGAAGAAAGCCAACTTTTAGCTTTGCCCTTAAGAGAAAATGGAAATAATCTCAACCTGATTGTATCATCCAAATCTCCAATATATTTAATTGTATCACTGATTTCAAGAAAAGCATCTAAGTGGCTATTTGGATCATCACTCTGAAGTCCACTGAATTGCACAAATTGTTGAAGCATATGAATAAGAAATGACTTATCTCAAAATTATTTGCTTGAATTGCTAGTCTTCTTATGCATGTTGTTTTTCCTTGAATAGTTAGAGCAGCATAATCTCTCAAAAGCCTACATGGATTTTCAGTTATACCTGCTTCTTCTGTAGGTATGATCAATTTCTGGGTCAAACTCAGGTAGATTACCTTGTTGACTTCGTACCATACACTACTTTTTGCAAAATATAATAGAAACAAATCAAATATAGAATTCAAAACAGACTATAATAAGGAATCAAAATAAACATATAAACTAGTACTAAGCAAAAAAGAAAAATGAAATTAATACTAATATTGATTAGTAGTGATATTAATGTGTAACTCACTACCTTCCCCTGCAATGGCGCCAAAAACTTGTTGGCTCTTGTGCAAGTATACATGATCATAATTAATATAAATGAGTTGAGTTGAGTATCATCCCCACAAGCAAAATAACAATCTGAACTCATAAATCAGTTGGGAAAATTTCTCTCAAACAATCAGTAACATGCTAGATGAATTACACATACACATATCTCAGAAATTACTCAAGATACTTGCTAAGTAATCTCATAAAACCCATACATCATCAATCCATTCATGAAATGAAAAATGTCTGTGTGTGTGTGTGCAATGTCAATTTCATGTACATGCATGTTTTTCAGTCAACAATGTATAGACTAGTGATTTTCAAAATCTTCACAAAATAACCCATAAGCTTGCTTTTCTTAATCCCTCTCCACTAATGTAGAAAACTCTGTTCACTTGGATCAATAGGTCTTTATTAAGGTTTTAACAGGGCCTTGGGTTTAGCTAATAAGAAAAGGGAATAAGGATACACAAAGCAAGAGATCATATCTGCATTTTACATGAATATTCACTCTCTTAACTTTTTATTTAGGGTTTTATCTGTTTTATAAGTTATATTACTACCACACCCTAAACTTATTTTCTTTTACTTTCATTTGGATGTGATCTGCCTAACTATCGATTGTATTACTACTACGTCTCTAAACTTATTTTCTATTGAGTGCATGGAGATATGATCCCCCTAATTGAAGGATAAATCCTTATTGATTTCTTTCTTTTTGTCCTTTTTCCTCTTCTTTTAACATTTTTCTCTTATACTCCCTCAAAGTTATCTTCTTATGTACTCATGTGCCTCTCTCTAACCATGTGTTTAGAATGTCTCTTAATAGGTCAATCATGGTTTTTCAAGTTGACAAGGTTTAAATGATGAGGCTAAAGAAAAAAAATTTGAATGGTGGTCTTTCACATGCTTTGCATATGCCATTCTTTTATTAAAGCTCAATGGGGACACTAGTGATATTGAATGTACTAGGTTAGCTTGAAAGCTCAAACTAATCAAAGAATGCCTAAATCACTTCCAAATAAACATGTTTTCTAGGATTTTGCCTCAAGGAATAATCAAATAATTTCTAGCATGCTTGTGTCAACTAGAGTATGTTACTGAATTCACAACATCATCACTAATCCACATATGCTTGGCATGATCATGACATAATGTGCTAATTGAAATTTTCATCAGTCATGAAAATAGGGACTTATCATAAGAATCAGTAAATCACAAGTAGCACCTATCCTTCTTTCTCGATAATGTGCAATGGTAATAGAAAACTTAGCATATGTCACTTGATCATTCAAAGAGAATCCATCCTATTCAATTTTAGCATTGTAAAATAGTTGCTTTTGGATTTCTTTAGCTAAGTTATCAAAAGAGATGCTTATAGAGAAAATTTATACCCAAATTTGAAAAAAAATTCCAAAACTGAATGCAAATCTAAATGCATATATGAAATCTTGGTTGTAAATCTGAATGTAACTCCCCAAATACCCCTCATGTCTCCATACAAATCTAAATTAATAAACCCATTTAGCTTAAGCATCCAAGTATAATATATGCGCTCGCAAGGTCATATTCACATGGATTGAACATGTACAATGGCTATCGCTAGACTTTATTACATCATATGTTCTTCAATTCATCAGTCTATTCCTAATTCACCTCTCTTGAGTATAAATTAAGAATCTCAGTTCATGCACATGGTAGCTAAGTACATACATTTATTAAGCTTAGAAAAGAAGAAATAATGAGGAAGAAGATAATTTAACTCAAAAATCAAATATCAACACAAGTTTCATTTCTAAATTCATTTAATCCTAGATAACAAAAATTTAGAACATCATATTTGAATTAAAACCAATTAAGTAATTGATAAACATCATCATAATCCAAAGTTGATTGTTGATTCAAAAATAAAAGATGAACTAGAAAGAAAATAGAATATTTAGGTTACAATGGCTTTTGTAACTTTCTTCAATGATCTTCTTGCTCTAAGCTTCCGCACTCCCCTCCTCTAATCTGAACTCCTAGGTGTCCTTAAATAACCCAAGTAGCTAGGTCTTAATAGAACTCCTCCATGAATTGCAATTCCCTTATGCACCAGAATCCTCTTCTAAAAATAACTCTATATTTTTTACCCAAAAAGATTATTTCCATAAGTAAGAAAAGTTCCAACAATAGACAGAATTGTTGTGCCACTGATTTCCAAATATACCTTCCATAGATTGTAATATCTTATAAAAATTTTAGCAACGTATGTAAAAGAAATTGCTTTCAAAAATATTTTAGATAATTGCAAGTGTTGATCATTGTGGAACCCCATTGCTAAAACTGTATATATTGTTGATCATTTTTTGGACAACAACATCTGATGCATGGAATAACAACTAAATTTGTGCACTTCCAATTTGAAGCTTTGATTTCAAACTTTTTTCTTGTTAGGCTGCTTTGGAGTCATGAAGATCAAGCTACAAATTTGAGTTCCTGCTTTGGAGTCATGCATGTGAACTTTGAAGTCAATAAATCTTGCTTCAAAGTCATTGAATATTAACTTTGGAGGCAACAAAGTGAACTTCGGAGTCAATGAAGCTAATTTAAGAGGTACAAGTTTGCTTCAGAGGCATGCAAGTGAACTTTGGAGTCACTGAGTCCAATTTCTGAGTCAAAAAATGTTGCTTTGGAGTCACAAAATGTTGCTTCAGAATCACTGAAGTGAACTTTGGAGTCACCGAGTCCACTTTAGAGTTTTGATGTTCCAGAGTAGTTTTAGTAGAACTATCCTAACTTTCTCATATGAATTCCAAATTGAGTGATTTTTGTTGAGCGATAATTTTAAGTTATACAACTTCTACGTTAACTAATATTCCTGATTCTTCTTATAACTTGAGTTGTATGAGCTCAAAGTACCACCTTGTATTTTCCCTCCGAAATTGATATTTTAGAGTTTTCTAGAGAGAGTACAACTATTTTTATAAGAACTCAGAATTACTCCTTTGTTTTTGCATTGGATAGATAATTTTAGGTGCTACAACTTTTTTGTTTATCACTTTGTCTAAATTATCCATCTTCTATACTTTGTTAACCTTCAAAATGACTCCTTATGTCAGATTAAGTAGTAGATGAATGTCAAGCTCTATAGACAGTTGCACTATTTTAGCCATAACTTTCTCATATAAATTTAGAATCATGTGATTCTTAATGTATTGGAAAGTTAAGAACAAAGGCTAAAACTTTCATGTTGAATACAGTATCCAAATATGTCTCCATCAGTCCCAGAAATTGTTTTAAAACAACATCTTTTGTGTTCTTCAATTTCATTTTATAGATTTTTATGTCTGCAACAAAACAAACTCTGTTAAGTAAAATATCTACTGAAATTATTAAAAGAATATCTTAAATATATGAATTTAGATATAAAAAATATGTTATATTATAAGCTTATCATTACCCTCAATCATATATGATGTGACTATAGGGAGGGCTTGATGGTCGTGTATCAATCGGTGAGGAGACATAGATGCCGATCCTCTCCCTCGACATCCTCTAGCAAATAATGGAACATTGGGGTATACACCATAGATCCATCCATCAACCTCATCACCAGTCTCGAGTGAGGTGGGCGTTCTGGTATTAGAGATGAGCTCCCATTAGTTAAAGTAGTACATGCACTTACGTGTTGCATTCTCCTTCTCTTCTGGTTTATTTTCCTTGGGCTACCAAAGTCAGCCCTCTTTCTCTCTTTTCCACCTTGAACATCTTTCTTGGCATTTGAAGGGTACCTATTCTTTTAATGTCTTTTCTTTGAGAGTAGGAGAGACTTGCTAGAACAATAAACATATTGTTTCCCAAGTATTCATCCTAGGATGGAGATGGTTTCCTCCTTACTGCAATATGCCTTATGGATGGTAGCTTCAAACCTTTCTTCTTTTCTTGCATGGTCAATCTATGAGTTGACCTTTTCTTAGACTTTTCTTTCTTCATTGTTCTATTTACAGTTCCCTTAGAAGGCTGAGCATACTTTTTGGGAGCTTTGCTTAAAGCATGCCTCCCAAATCGGCTAGCCAGCTTATGATTGAAGAGAGCTCTTATCTGCCTTCCCTTGATTGCATTAGGGAGATTGAGAGCTACAACCTTCTTCTTCCATGTGGGAGCAGAGACCCAAGTACTCTCGATCTTAAAGGAGTTTGAAGTGGTGTTGAAGGTAAGTTCTATGGAGTCCCACAGCATGGCTTAATCTAAGAGGGGATGGTGAATTGGGTATATAAAAATTTATTGCTTAACCCTTGTTGAAACATTTCCTTCTTGTCATGAATGTGTGTGGTGCATTGTAAGACAAACAACGAAATAAAGTGCATGAAAGATGAAGCAAATAAACAAACACAAACATAAACAATACAATTTTTATACTGGTTCAAGAGTCCCATCCCTCCATCCACTCTTCCAAAAGCACACACTCATTGTGCCTTGGGTTCCATTATATCCCATATAATGGAAATACAAAAGTGCTCCTAGCACTCTTCTACATTCCAGCTCTAGGGGTAGTAAAAAGTGTTCTCAACACTCTTCTAGATTCCATCTCCAAGGGGCATAAACATACTGCTCCCAACACTTTTTTACTTTTCACAAGCTCACAGGAAAACTCATTGGTTTTGAAGATTACTAGCAAACTTGTTGGTTTGCCAGAGCTCACCAACAACTCATACAATGTGGTTTTCCCAAGCTCAACACAAACTCTCTAGTTTTTTAGTTTAACTAGAAACATATACATATTTAAGCATAGGGGAAGATGAGATCTTTTATAGCTCTAGTAATACAAAAAATCTTTCCAACATATAATCTGATTGGCCATAAGGATATACAAATTGAAGCTCATAAAAGATAGAAGATGGTTTAAGCTCTTGGCCATGGTTGGAAGGATTTGTATAAGGTTAAGCTCATTTGAAATGTTTTCCTTCCCCACCTAGAATCATTCCACCTCTTTTTCTTAAATAGCTTCTTCATAATTTTTGACCGTTAGAGAATATGGGTTCCATCGAATATAGGAATGAGAGCAGTAATGAATGAAAAAGTCCATTGAAATTTCTATCATTGGAGTGCATGCCTTTCTAATTTTTCTCAAGCCGATGCATGATTATTCTTTTACAGAGAAGTGGATAAGTTATTGTTGAAATGTCTTTTCTCATTTTTCTTATCATAATTAGAAAAGTTGCAGCACCACTTATTGAAGAAAATGGTGATTGAAATGAGTCTGCATAATTAAAGCACGAATGTAGATGTCATTTAGATGTAAGTCATATAACTCAATTTTTCTCTAATAAGTCACGACCTCTCTCTTTCTATATTTATCTATCATAAGTTGTAGACAAGTTCTCCGATTATTTAGTCTGTCATCCAATCCTTCATAAGTGTGACTTGTCTATTATAAAGAGCAGACGAACTCTAGTGCTATAGACGAAGTCAAACTGATCAATAGACAAACTCTGCTTTGTTTACCATAATTTTTAAATGAATTCCTTCATGAGATTTGTCTGTCAGTCAATCCTTTATGAATGTGCTTTGTCTATTGTAACTAATAGACGAACTCTAGCACCATAGACGAATTTGAACGAATCTACATACAAACTCTGCTAAATGACAAATAAACTCTACTTTGTCTGTTAAAACAAATGAAGTATGATGCTCTTCTTTTGCTCCCTATTCATCTATTGTAAGTGACAATTGAACTTTACTTTACTTTCCCTTGGATGAATTAGGCTCTGCACTTCATCTATAGGTTTATTTATGGTAAGTGTTGACATAAATGCATGATTTTAATGGTAAAAAAATTGATTAAAGGTTAGGTACTAATCGTTATTATCAAGATTTTAGCATGCAAAATCAAGTTGCAGGTCTTAAAGAAAAATGAGTACAAAAAATATATTCCATAGTGACAAAGCTTGAGCAAGTAAAGAAGCAAAAGACAAAGTGTCATAATAGACAAAGCATGAATGAAAAGTACTTGGCTATTTCCATTTGTTTGTCAAAGTGAAAGATTATATCTGACAGATACAAGACAGTATGCATACAATAGACTTCATCTATCATAAGTAAGCCATAGTTAAGCCAATGGTAGTCTAATGAGAACAAACAAAGGTGGAAGGAGTGAAGATCTTCTAGCAGAATAAAAACTTCGTCTACCATCAATAGACAAAGTGGAGAAATAAGGATCATATGGTAGAGCAGAGACTTCATCTATCACAAGTGAGCCAATGATCATCTACTAATGATAGACAAAGTGGAAGAAGAAAGGATTGTATGCCAAAGCAAAGATTTAGTCTATCATAAGTGATCCAAAGATCGTCTACTGTTAACAAACAAAGCAGAAGAAGCAAGGACCATCTCGTAGAGCAAAGAATTTATCAATGATTGTTTGTTGTGAATAGACAAAGAGGAGAAATTTTCCATTAGACAAAGGCATGAAGAAAACCCATCTACACTCTAGCACTCTATCTATTACTTACAATAAACAACTCAACAGATGAAGTGTTGAAGAAACAAGGCATCCGTGCTTCTATAGTTCAACAGAAAAACCACAAGGTAAAGCACTTGAATAGATGATGCATCTATTAGCAATGGAAAGAATGGTTTGTCTACTATATACGAAAGACAAAGATGAAGGAACTTTGTCTTATGAATAGCTGGACAGATACTTCGTTTATCATAAGTAAAAGATGAGCAATAGTCAGGACGAATCATTGATCTTCGCTCAGCATTAATAACACTTTTTTCCATATTCATGAAAAAGTTAGCCATTGCAGCTATACCTCGACTAGAGCTTATTAAGAAACCAGAAATCATCTTCTCCAAGGATGGCAATGTAGGCATTCCAACATATGAGCTTAAGCAGAAGTCAAAGAATTCAAAATATGCCAATCAGAATGACTTTTGTCATTAATAGAGCTCACCTACCTTCAATAAGTAGAATTCAAAGTAGCTATAAATGAAGCATTGTTGGAAGCAGGAGGAAGTAACAAAGTATTAAGAAAATCATTCAAATCCTCTTGAGAGCATTAATTGATTTGAGTTAAACCTTCTACAATCCTTCAAGAGTTAAGAGCCTTGCATTCAAATCTTCCTCAACTTTCTTTAAAGGCACTTGACTACCTTTAAGAAGATCATTTACTTCTTCCATTCAATTTCTAGAAATCTTTCCCTATGCTTACTGGAAATTCTTATGCTTAAACTTTTGATATTCATTTCTTGTAAAGTTCCTTGAGGTAGTGGTTGAGACTATACTCAAGAAGAGCTATAACTGCCTAAGTGCAGACAAGAGCTATTTGTTCATGCCCCCTAGAGCTACAATCTAGAAGAGTGCTAGAAGCACTATGAATACACCCCTTAAAGCTATATTTTAGAAGAGTGTTGGGAGCACTGTTTATGCCCCTTAAAGCTGAAATCTAGAAGAGTGCTGGGAGTACTATTGTATTTCTGCTATTGGGAATAGTGAAACCCAAGCTACTAAGAAAAAACTATTCTTAGAAGAGTGGAGTAAAGTGTTTACTCGAACCAATATAAAAATCATTGAGTCTTAACTTATTTGTGCTTTTGTTGATTGAGTGATTGATTGTTAGAGGGATGATTAATTCTAAAAGGGTTGTGAAAGAATTTTTAAGTACCTAATTCACCGCTCTCCTCTTGGGTTTTAGCCAAACCTTTGGGACCAACAAGTGATATCAAATCAGACTACATAAACACTTGTAGTAATCTAATGGCAAACCCATCATCCTCATTATAAATATTCGCTAAAGGGCAATCGTCTACCCAAACACCCCTATTTGATGGAACTAACTTTGCTTACTAGAAGTTAAGGATGCACTAATTTATTATAAATGATGATATTGAATCTTAGAAGGCTATTAAAGTTAGAATCACTCTTTCCACTATTGAAGTGGATGCATGGACCAAAAGGGAAGCCACTTTAGTCCAAAATAATGCAAAGGCTATGAAGTCTTTATTTTATGGAATTTCTTCATTTGAATTTGATAAAGTATCCTCTTGCACCACTATAAAAGAAATCTGGGATAAATTAGTGTTTATTTATGAAGGTTGCTCACAAGTCAAGGGAACTAGAAGAAATATATTATAAGGAGAACTAGAAAACTTTAGGATGAAAGAAGGAGAAAGTATATCTGAAATGTATGCTTGCTTTTCTAAAGTACTAATGCTTTGAAAAGTTTGAAAAAAGAAGTTACAAACTCTGAATAGATGGTGAAAATACTAAGGGCTCTACCAAAATCATGGAACCAAAAGATTACAATAATAGAAGAAGCAAAGGATATAAACATTCTTGTGGTGGATGATCTTATCGTGTCATTGACGTCACACGAGCTGATTAAGAATAAAAGGGAGGAGCCGACAAAGCCAAAGAAAAGTATTGCTCTGAAAGTGACCAAAGAAAGCAGTAGTGATCCGGCATCACAATCTAAAGATGATATGGCCATGTTGGTCAAAAATTTTAAAAAGTTTGCAAGAGGCAGCAGAGGCAACTCTTCAAGGAGATAGCCTAGACAATAAAAGAAAATGACTAAAAGAAAGAAGGATCTCCCTACATGCTATAGATGTGGAGGGATTGGACACATGTCTCTTGAATGTTCTAATGAAGAAAAAGTAAATATGAATGAGAAGGATGACAGGAAAGAAAATAAATACTTTAAGAAGTCCTCAAGAAACTAAGCTAGAGGAATGTACGTGAATGATGAAGAATCATTAGGAACTAGCTCGAGTGAGAAAGGTGACAATAAAGTTGGACACCTCTTAAGAATATGTTGCATGGCCTAGATGGAGAATGAATCAACAGATCAAATCACCATCAAGGAGCCATGCACAATGGAGCTGGAGATAGAGGTAAACTCATACTACTCTTATAGTTCTAACTCATCAAGTTCAAATAACAATTATGACAAATGCAAAAAACTTGATGAGTTACAACAATCATACAACTCCCTCTTCAGTGAGTCCTAATTACTTGGCTAGAAGCTTACTCAAAAGAAAAGATACTTTGATGCAACTGTCAAAGTAAATTCTATTCTGGTAAAAAGAAATCTATCTCTACGAAAGGAGATTTGATATCTGAAGAAAGATATAGAATTATTAAACAACATGTTGAGTGAATTCTACAATCCAAGAGAATTTATGACCAAATTCATAAGAATGACCAGTCAAACTAGCAAAAAGGGACTTAGGTATGAATAGTCAAATGATGAAAATTTACAAAAATTTGCTTGATGGTCAAAGGGAGTGAACCTCAAAGAAGAAAGGGAAAACTGTCCAAAAATTAGATGGTTCATGGGTTATCCATGGATAAAGAAACCAGTGGAATATAATGCACCTGACAAATATCCAAATACAAGCTATTTTTGTAATATATTTGGATATGAAAAGAATGATTGTTATGCCAAAATGATGCAAGAAAAAGGTGCTAAAATGAGATGGAAACGCAAGGAATGAGCACACACTTATACCACACACAATTCCACTAACACCATTGCACCCAATACGTGGGTACGAACAAGGTAAGAAGAAAGTTTGCTTTGAATATAGGTAAGTTTCAAAGCTACGTCTACAAATGCATGGTTAATGGATTGTAACAACCCGGGCTCCAGGTGCACTATTGTCCGCTTTGGCATAGGGCGCCCACTCACGGCCACTCCCCACCCG
>JAYJMB010004301.1:0-13117 GCA_036873735.1 Pouteria campechiana | reverse complement strand
TACCATTGTTGGGGATGGTAGTATTACCAATATCAAAATAAATAACTCTAGTTTTTTTGAAAAAATTTCTTTTGTTTTATCTTTTTATTCATTGTAGTTATTGTTTCTTTTTCAGGAGCTTTCATAAGTGTATGTGAAGATCTAAATGCAGCGATTTGATCCCTTTGAATTTTAAGATAGAATGAACAATTCAAGGGATTAAAAGGGAGAGAAGAGCAGTTTCCTGTCAATTGCAACCCATTATGACTAATCCAGGAGAAGTGAATGAGAATCATGCATAGCTATCGCTGCATGATTATGCATTGCCACCAGCTACTGGAATCTAACTAGTGATAAGAAGATAAGCCATTACTGCTAGCAACTTTGACATTAAGCTAGTAACCGTACAGATGATCCAAGGAGCCCAATTCAATGGGTTGTTGAATGAAGATCTAAATGCCCACATTGCCAACTTCTTGGAGATATGTGATACCTTCAAATATAATGGGGTCTCCGATGATGCAATGCACCTAAGGCCTTTCCCTTTTTCGTTAAGGTATAAAGCAAAAGTTTGGTTGAATTCTCTGCCTCCAAATTCCATCACCAGTTGGGAAGATTTGGTACAAAAGTTTTTTGCCAAATTTTTTCCTCCAGCAAAAAGAGTAAGAATGCAGATGGTGATCAACAACTTCGCTCAGCATGAAGGTGAAAATCTCTACGATGCATGGGAAAGATATAAAATAGTTGCTGCAAAAGTGTCCACACCATGGGCTGCCCAAGTGGATGCAAGTTCAAATTTCTATAATGGATTGACCAGTAACATCAGAACCTTGATCGATGCATCTACAGGAGGAGCATTAATGAGAAAAATTGAGGAGGAAGCTTATGAGCCGCTAGAAGACATGGTCACAGATAACTTATAATGGCCAGGTAAGAGAACTATACCAAAGAAGCCAATAGGAGTATATGAAATTGATCCTATCTCTGCATTAACAACTCAAGTTGCAATTATTACACAACAATTGCAAAAGAATCAAGTGGGAGTCAATGCCATTCAGACTCCTCATGTGTTTTGTGACTTCTACCAAGGTTATCATTCCAGTGAAGATTGCCAAACTAGAAATCCATTCATATAGCTTCAATAGGAACAAGCACAGTTCATTGGAAATTTCAACAAGTAGCAAAACAACCCATACTCCAACACATACAATCTTGGGTGGAGAAACCATCCAAATTTTTCTTAGAGAAATCAACAAAATATGAGACAACCTCAATAACAATTTTAGCAACAATAGAGATTTTAGCAATAAGAGAAAAAGGTAGATTGGGAGACTACTCTAGCCCAATTTGCTAGTATTTCAAATAAATTCTCAACCACGGTTGATAACTTAATCAACAAAATAGAAGATTTTATGGCTTGGACAAGGGCCAATATGTGGAACCAATCTATATAAATCCAGAACTTAGAAGGTCAAGTGGCTCAGATGGCAAATATGTTCAACAATCATCAACAAGGCAACTTGCCCAACAATATAGAAATAAATCTAAGAGAACATTGCAAAGCCATCACTTTAAGAAGTGGGAAGGAATAGGAACCTCCAGTGAGCAATGAGAAAGACAAATCAGTAGGTCGAAAGCAAGTACAAGTCCCTCCTAAGCCACAACCATTACCTCCTCAGTAACCAGCTTCTTCCATAGCTTTTCCTCAGCAATGAAAGAAAAGTAAACTGGATAAGTAGTTTGCTAAGTTCTTGGAAGTCTTTAGAAAGCTTCACATTATGCACTCACACAGATGCCAAGCTATGTGAAGTTTATAAAAGATTTCCTGTCAAATGAGAGGAAGTTAAAAGAATATGAGATGGTTACTCTTACCGAAGTATGCAATGCAATCATTCAAAGGAAGCTGCCTCCAAAACTCAAAGATCGAGGAAGCTTCAATACTCTTTGTGTCATTGGTGATTCTATATTTGTGAAGGCATTATGTGATCTGGGAGTCAACATTAATCTTATGCCTTTATCAATTTACCAAAAATTGGGGCTAGCCAAAGCAAGACCTACAACTATCTCTCTCCTATTGGCAGCCAAATCTACCAAGCACCCACGAGGCATTGTTGAAGATGTACTTGTCAAGACTGACAAGTTTATATTCCTAGTAGACTTTGTAGTGCTTGACATGGAAGAAGACAAACATGTTCCTATCATTTTGGGGAGAACACTCTTGGCTATTGGAAAAGCTTTGATTGATGTCCAAAAAGGTGAATTAAAGCTTCATGTTTAGGATGAGGAACATTTAAGGTGTTCAATGCAATCAAATATCTAATAGCAAGTGATAACTACTTTTGGATAGACTCATTAGATACCTAAGTATTGTAGCACTTGGAAAGTTCAAAAGATCTACTAGAAACTAGCTTAACTCATCCTTCTCCTTCTACTCTTGATGAAGAAGATATTGCAAAATTTGTATAGTGGTTGGACTCTTTTGGTCCAAATAATAGAAAATATTTTGAAATTTTGGTACAGAGTCTTCCTCAGTCTGCTCCTTCAATTGAGAAGCTACCATCTCTTGAGCTCAAATAGTTGCCATACCATCTGCGGTATGACTTTTTTAGAGAATCCTCTTCATCACCAATGATCATATCTTCTAGCTTCTTTGAAGACAAAGAAGATAAACTACTATGGGTCCTCAGGAATTACAAATTAGTTGTCGAGTGGTCTATCTCTAATCTAAAATGAATCAGCCCAACTATATGCATGCACAAAATTTTAATGGAAGAAAATTATAGACCATCTATGGAAGCTCAGAGAAAACTAAATCCAACTATGAAGAAAGTGGTTCGCAAGGAAGTGTTAAAGTGGTTAGAAGTGGGAGTAATTTATCCTATTTCTTACAGTTCATGGGTCATCCCTATACAAGTGGTTCCCAAGAAGGGTGGAATGGTAGTGGTAAAGAATTCATTTCATTGAGAACAATTACAGGGTGGAGGATTTGAATTTATTATAGGAAGTTGAATACAACCACAAGAAAAGATTACTTGCCGTTTCCGTTCATTGATCAAATGTTGGATCGTCTAATAGGTTTTGATTACTATTGCTTTTTAGATGGCTATTTTGGATACAATCAAATAGCCATTGCACTAGAAGACCAAGAGAAGACAATATTCACATGCCCATATGGTACCTTTGCCTTTAGAAGATGCCTTTTGATCTATGCAATCCACTAGCTGCTTTTCAGAGATGTATGATAGTAATAATTATGACATGGTGGAGAAAATCATTGAAGTCTTCATGGATGATTTCTTCATATTTGGAAAATCTTTTGATCATTGTCTTCAAAACTTGGAGTCAGTTTTAAATAGATGTGAAGAAATAAATTTAGTACTAAATTGGAAAAAATGCCACTTCATGGTGAAGGAAGGCATTGTTTTGGGACATCGGATTTCATACATGGGAATTGAAGTTGATAGAGCCAAGGTGGAGACAATAAAAAAACTCCTGCCACCAACCTTTGTCAAGGGAATTCAGAGTTTCCTTGGGCATGTGGGATTATACAGAAGGTTCATTAAGGACTTCAAAAAAATTTCATAGCCACTCTCCAATCTGCTCGTGAAATTTACATCCTTTGATTTCAATGAGGAATGCATGAAGGCATTTAATGCCCTAAAGAAAAAGCTTATTTTAGCACCTATTGTGGTTGCACCAAAGTAGGATAAACCATTTGAGCTATTGTGTGATGTAAGCAATTATGCTGTAGGAGCAGTCCTAGGACAACAAAGGAACAAGGTATTTCACACCATCTATTATGCTAGCAGGACTCTCAATGATGCTTGGCTCAACTATGCCACAATAGAGAAAGAATTGCTAGCAATTGTCTTTACCTTCGATAAATTCAGACCCTATCTTATTGGCAATAAGGTGATTATATTCATAGATCATTCTATAATCAAATATGTTATGGCCAAGTAGGATGCAAAGCCAAGACTCATCCGATGGGTGCTTCTCTCTAAGAATTTGACTTGGAGATTAGAGACAAGAAAGGAATAGAAAATCTAGTGACAGATCATCTCTCAAGACTCGAGCTAAAAGAAGAGGAAGAAATGTAGAAACCTCCCATTGATGATCAATTCCCAGATGAGCAATTGTTTACTACTACTTCAACACAACCCACGTCATGGTATGCAGACTTTGTAAACTATCTGGCAGGAAACATCTTGCCACCTGAATTGCCTACTCATCAAAAGAAGAAGTTTTATTTTGGTGTGAAGCATTACTATTGGGAAGATCCGATTCTCTATAAGCATTGTGCTGATCAGATAATAAGGAGATGTGTACCAAAAGAAGAAATGGAAGATATTCTCAAGCACTGCCATATGCTTGAGCGTGGAAGACATTTTGAAAGAAATAGAATAATTGCAAAAGTTCTACAATCAAATTTCTATTAGCCTACATTATTTAAGGATGTACAAGCTTTTATTGCTTCATGTGATTGATGTCAAAGAACTAGAAACATATAGAGAAAGAATGAAATGCCTCCAAAAAAACATTTTAGATGTTGAACTCTTTGATGTGTGAGGCATCGACTTCATGGGACCATTACCTTCATCCTATAACAACAAGTAAATCCCCTTAACAGTGGACTATGTATCAAAGTGGGTGGAGGCAATTGCTACTCACATTAATGATGGGAAGGTAGTACTAAATTTTCTTTGAAAAAATATTTTCACAAGATTTGAAACTTTGAGAGCCATTATCAGTGATGATGGAAGCCATTTTTGCAACAAACAAATTGCAGATTTTTGTGAAAGTATGGGGTTAAGCACAAAATAGCATTAGCCTATCATCCTCAAACAAATGGCCAAGCAAAAATCACCAATAGAGAAGTGAAGTGAATTGTGGAAAAGACTGTGCAGAACTCTCGAAAGGACTAGGCTAAGAAGCTAGATGATGCTCTATGGACATATCAAACTGCATTCAAAACACCTATTAGAATGTTGCCCTGTAGGCTTATATATGGCAAAGCATGCCATCTTCTAGTAGAGCTAGAACACTATGCTTTTTGGGCAATAAAATAGCTAAATATGAACATGGATGTAGCCAAGGAGAAATGACTTCTACAACTCAAAGAATTGGATGAATTCCATAATGAAGCCTATGAGAATGCTAAGATATACAAGGATCAATTAAAAGCATGGCATGACAAGCATATCTAGAGAAAAGAACTTGTCTTAGGATAGAAAGTGTTATTATTCAATTCCTGGCTTTGGTTGTTCCCTGGAAAACTCAGATCTAAGTGGTCAGGACCATTCTTCCCATATGGTACTGCAAAGCTTCATCATGAAGAAAAAGGGACTTTCAAAGTCAATGGACAATGATTGAAGCCTTATTATGAGGGTGGTGTTGATCACCTCAAAGCTATTGTCATGCTCAAATGACCCTGAAAGAGGAAGATTCTAACTAAAGACTATAACTTAAGCACTTCTTAGGAGGCAACCCAAGCTTCTGAACCCATTTTTAATTTCAAATTGCATTAATATCATTGTTAATTGCATATTTGGTAGATTTAATTTTTGTTTCATGTATTAGTAGTTAGTGTCATTCACAATAACATGCTTGCATCTCTAATTTTCAGGATGGACACTAGGCACATTGGCATTCCAACAATCAATCAATAGCAATATGCAATCAGAGAATCCATGCCGTAGCACATATGAATAGCATATGAAACCACCTACCATCTAGGGAGTTCATGACATGGTAGCACATTTCCATGCCGCAGCATGGAAGCTTGCTAAGTGAAGTTAGGGAGTTCATGTCATGGTAGATAATTTCCATGTTCGTGGTTGTGATGAACAAGCTATCATCTAGGGAGTTCATGTGATGGCACAACTTTTCATTGTCGTGGCACGGCCTTCCCCCCTCACATGTGAACATAATGCTTAAGTCCAACCGCTGCCCATTTCAAGAAAAATGCCCAAGTCCCCTTTTCAGAAAAATGTTTCATCCCATCCCCTTTTCAAGCACTAGTCCCTTCATCCTTTCAAGCACAAGGAAGCATTAAGAAAACCTCCCCATCCAACCCATCTCTCCACTCCATTTCTCTATCCCAAAGCCACAACCAAACAATGTTCATTTCCCCTCATACAATCTACTCTCCAAGCATTTAAGTCTCATCCACACTCATCTCATCTTGCTCCAACATCTTCTTTAAAAGGCTTCAAGGTTGGGAATGAAGAAAATTGTGTAATCTAGTGATTTCTCACATTTTTGAGAGATTTATTATCTTCTTCATATTCTATGGACAGTTGGGGTGGAAATCATCCATTTTTGGAGGCATTTTGGTGTGGATTAGAGGGGTTGAAGGTGCACATCAAGTGTTTGTTGCAATAGCTAAATGGAGGACATGGACACATGGGGCTTTTTTTGAATGAGTTTGCACAAATTTTATGGTGATGTGTATGTGCATTCTTAATTTGTATGTGCATTTTTGTATGGGGTTTCACATAGTTGAAGGAAAATTGTGAAGATTGGAAGATATATCTTGTGCATGTGAAGTGTTTATGAAAATGCCTAAGGGGGCAACAGTTGCATTGTCAAGCTCGATTCATCAAGTTTGCTAGTGTTTGGGGTCCTTGCATTGTGTTTGATCAAGATTAGCTTGTGTTTGAGGTCATTGTGCTTGATCAAAGTGACTTGATCTAGCACACAGTGAGTAGAATAGTGAAAAAATAGTTAGTGCGTTGCTTGAAAATCTTAAGGACCATTTTCATCATGCCTCCAAACGGAAAGAAAGCTATGGAATAGGTCCTTCAAAGAAGAGAAAGAACACCAAATGAGGACCTCCCATCAAACCTACATTTGTAAGTAAATAAGATGAAGAAAGATAGAGAACCTCACTAGTATGGAGGAAGTGCATACAAGAGAGGGGTTTTCATCACCCTATGCAAAGTATTCTTGCTACAATTAGAGAGTGACATTAGGAAGAATTTACTAAACAACTATCAACAGTCCTTGCCCTAGTTGTAAGGGAGTTCTATGCAAAAATGCAAAGGAACACCAGGATTTCAAAGCAATAGTGAGAGGCAAGTGGGTTCAATTTGATAGAACCATAATTGATCGCATATATCAACTGCCTGACTTTCTAGATGATGATTTCTCAAGAATGTAAGAACAAGGAGCTAATTTTGAAGAGATAATTCAGGCCATTGCAAAGACAAGCATAGTATGGACAAGATCAAGAACAAGAGTGCTTAGCTTCCCTAGCAAAGGCTTATATATTCAAGGAAAAGTTTGACATTACTATATTTCCGCAAAGCTAATGCCAACACATCATGTTTTGAGAGTTTCCAAAAAAAGGACCATGTTGAACTATGCTATAAAGAAAGGGATGTCTATTGATGTAGGGAAGCTCATTGAAGACTCAATCCTAAATATGGCACAACTATCGACGTTGAAAGGAGGCTTTGATCATCCATTATTGATTTATGATCTTTGTCAATGAGTGGGAGTGCCATCAAGTCTGTTCGAAGAGTTTTAGCTCCCCGAGCCTGCAATTTCACCATAAATGATCAATAAGATTCTCAAAAATAGAGGCCTTGATGATGAAGAAGCCCCTCCCCTTTGGCATGATGCATTGGGCCCTAGCACAAGTGTTGCACGAACGAGCTCATCTCGTCAGAGTGACAAACCACAATCGATTGATGCCAGTAAAATTTTCAGCCTATGAGATGAAGTTTGAAAAATAAAAGGGCAACTTGCTCATTATTTGGCCAGACAAGAGTAGGTTTCTAACTACTTGATGTAGTGCCACATCACCTTAACTGCTGTGCTTCCCACTCTGGTCCAGCTTCCCCAAACTCTAGTGTTTCCATCTGTGACTACCGCTGAAACTAAACATGAAGAAGAAGCTGAACTTGAATAGGAAGATGAACTTGAGGATGACACAACTAATGGACAGGAAGATGCTAAAGATACGAATAATGAAGAAATAGATGATGTTGAAGAGTTTGATGAGGCTGATTAAGCTCCTTCATGGAAGTCCTTGCAACTTACATGTTCATTTTACATTGAGGACAATGTTCTTCTAAGTTTGGGGGTGGTTGTTTCAATTGTTTTTCTTTTGTTACCTGCTATTTCTTTTGTTACCCATTATGTTATTTCTAATTTAGTCTATGTTCTTTTATTATGACCTTTATATCCTTGCTTTAAAGGTAGTTTGTTTTAAAAATTAGTCTTTTGGAGTTGGTTTGTTTTATGTTCTCCTCATATTTAAAAAAAATGAGTTCAGTTGTACGAGATTAATGATAAGAGCATGATGCATTGAATATAACTTGTAGAAAATGAAACAATTGACGTTCAGTCTGTATACTTAACTTAAGCATTTGTTAAGTTGCACCTAAGACTCCTTATTCACTTGAACACAACAATGTTGTGTTTGGTTACTTGTGTAATAAGATATGGCTTAGGAAATTGTACAAATATGACTTATTTGAGGTCCCAAAGCTTGTTTTGATTACCATTCTAGGCAAAAATTTAATAATAAATCACTGAGAAAATGATTTAGGCATTCATTATTCAGTTTGAGCCTTTCTAGCTAACCCAAGACATCATTATCACTACTATCCCCATTGAGCTTTAATGAAAGAATGACATTCAATTTTTCTTTATTTAGCCTCATCACCCAAACCAATTCTACTGGAAAAACCATATTTGACCAATTTAGAGAAATAATTGATGAAAATGGTTATTATAAGAGCATGAAAGAGACCAAAAGCAAACAGTTTTGGGGGAGAAAAAGAATGATGCCAAAACAAGGAAAAATGGGTATCAAGTAGAAAGAATAGATAAAGATTTATCTTTCACTTGGGAGGATCACATTCCAATGAGTTCAAAGAAAATAAGTTGGGGTGTGGTAGTAATACAACCCACACATGGATGTATACAAATCGAGAATGCAGTTATTGAAGATAAAATTTTACATCTCTATGTCTTTACTTTATGAATCCCTTATCCATTTCCTTGTTAGCTAAAACTAAGGCCCCGATACATGCCTATTAAGATCTAGATCTATTGGTTCTTGGTGAATAGTTGTTAAAATTGGTAGAAGAATATTGAGATATGAGCTTATGGAGTGACATGATAGGTTCCTCCAATTGCTAGACTGTGTCTATGTCATAAGTAAATAAATAACATTGGCTACATCTTGTGCACTCACATAGGGAATCAAGAGTAAACTATAAAAATGCTTGGGTTGATTTTCTAGATATGCAACATGGTTTGAAAGTTTCTCTACATGTGATGTCATTTTAAGATCTCCATAAATCGAACCTAACTATTAATTTCTTTCTCTATTTTTTTATAGAAGAATATGTTGTATGGAATCATAGGCTTTATTTTGTTTTGTTTTGTTTTGCTCGAGGACTATAAAAATGCTAAGTTTGGGGGTGTTTGAAAAGTGAATTTTATTCACTTATACTATGTCTTTTTGAACTAAGTTTTGGTTCATTTTTAAGTTGTGTTTAGTTATTTTAAAGTTTTTTTGTTTATGTTTATTTACAAGGACATGGATGTAGGAAAAGTGATAGAAATATGGAGAATTAACAACAAGAGAAGAAGACATGGAATGAAGTGAAAAAGAAATAGAGAATGATGGATAGAAATCCCATGTCACGGCAGGGAATTTGTATGCCACGACACCAAACATAATGCATAAAGATCTTCCAAGATAGATGGTTCCATGCCACGGAACAACATGAAAAATGGCAAGAAAGATGGTTCCATGCCACAACACAGCATTTCTATGTCACAGCGTAGCATTTTCATGCAAAGGCATGGAACCCGATTTGTGCAAAATTTTAACAAGGTAGCAAGTCCATGCGGCAGCACGACTTTTCCATGCCGCGACACCATGCTGGAGACAAATTTTGGATTTTTTGGATCTTGCTTGACTTGTGCTATGAAGTTAGAACCTAATGAAGATGATATAAAAATAAGTTTTGGGCACATCTTCAAGGGACTTTGGTAAGGTTTAGCAGCAGAGAAATAAGAAAGGGAAGTAAATATAGAAGATTGAAGGTGGAATCTTCTTGCAAAGGAAGAGGGAGCTGACATGGGAGCAAAGTGCATAAAACACTGCATGGTGAAGCTTATCTCTTGATCTTTCTTTATTCTTTTTCATTCATTTTCCTTTGTTAATCATAGTCAAGACGATGTATATTGTTTTCCTTGATTCCATCATGAGCTAAGTACTTTAATCTAGGGGAACCATATAGCCGGATAATGAGTATTTGGTTTCATTATGTTTAATGCATTTCTTTATTTGTTCATCATCTATGTTGAGTGTTTAATCTGATTTTAATGCTTCTGGAAGAATGCTAGCCCTTTCAACATGATAGATGATTTGATTTAAGGTTGAGAAGGGATAATCAAATCGAACAATAATTAACCACCATAAGATTCTTATGATGATAGAGATATCTATGAAACTTATGCAACATTAGAGGTTTCTTAAATTTAATGCATCTTGATTGGTTTGTGATTTTCATAGAGATGTAGGAAATTAACTAATTAAGATAGGTTGTGATGACTTGAGAAAGAATAACAATCAACTAAGAGAAACTTGTTATCAACATAAGAGCAAACATTGATTGTTAAACTAATGAAACTAAATATGATTAATTTGGTGAAATTGGAAACCTCTAGATATTTTAATCATTCTCTCCCTATATATGTCCATAATCCACATCATTGCTAGGGTTTAATAATCTAGATCTTTTCTATTTACATTCACATATCACAATTTAATCCTTCAAGTAGAATTTAGAATTGGAGTAGTTAGTCCTTGGCATACATACATCCTTGTAGGAATGATATTTTACACATTCTTTATTACTTGTTTGTGACACATGCACTTGAGTTAAGAAAAATTTGTAACAGTAGTCTAGTTACTTTTATCATATTTCATTTGCTCCTACATTTGTTTAGAAATAGATAAATGTTCAAATTTCCCATCAAATCATCATGAATGCAGCTCAATAAGGTAAAGTGAGCACTACAATCCTTTTTATATCATGCCTCATAATCTTGTTAGTAATGGAAATGTTAGGCTATGTTTCAATGCTTAGGTTAGGCCATAATATTCATTCAATAATCAAGCAACTCATGCTCCTTGAGAAGTTAGTGAACCTTGTTGATCTTGTGCTATGGGTTAAGCAAACAAAGTCAACAGAAGTATGTTAAATGCAACAAAATATCAATCATAAATAAAATCAAGAACACAAAAATTATTTTGGTTCGACAATCCCTACCTAATCCACTCTCCAATTCAATAATTCCAAACTTGGGTTCAACTAGTCAACTTAATCCCAAAGTTACAAGTGACACAGTTTCTCTCTTCTCTAGACTTACACTTCTAGGTGATGATATAGTTGAATCACTTACACTCCTTGTAGTGATTTAGTCTATCTCTTCATTTATAACCCAAACCAAGGTATAATCACTACAAAGAAGGAAATAATAAATTGCAGCTTACAACTAATACAATACATAAGTGACTTACACACTCAAATGAACTTCCGAGTCTTTGATCCAATCATGATCACCTGCAAAACAGAGATTAGTAGTATCCTAATTTTTTATAGATCTAACTCTCTTACATCTCACTTGATTGCTCACTTAGATCTGACACACTCTTCTTCTCATTTCATGTGCTTATAGACTTTTAACTTCTAAGAGAGTTTCTCTCAAAAGAGGTTAAAGAATAAGTCAAAATAGGCTACCAAACTAGAACTGCATAACTGTTAATAATGGGCACAAACCAATGATGTTTTCCAAAAATTTGTCAATGACTGTCTTCATAAATAAATCCATCAAGGTTTAACTTCGCCAAAATAGTCCTTGACTGGTAATCAATCGAGGTTCAAAAATTGGTTCCTAGAAAAACATTCATCAATCTTTTTACCTTGGCCTATTTTGTATTCTTTTCAACCATGATTTTTCATCAATCTAGTCAACATCATTTATATCAATCCATTACACATCAAAACAACCACATTCATACCAAACACATAACCTAATTAATCACATCAACACTTTTTTATTCCTTTAAGAACCGTTCTAGTCTTCAACCTACAAACCAAAAACTTCCATTCCTCCCCTCATTATATAAATACCTAAAAATTTTCATTCCTCCCCCTATCATATCTCCCCCTTTTTCTCAGAAGCAAAAAGAGGTGGAAAAAGATGGGAAAGCAATTCACATGAATGCACACAAAGAATAAATATGCACAAGGAGAACTATATCAATATGAAAAGTTCTAAAGTCATGAGCGTGTGAAAGATAAATAGTGTTCAAAGTCTTTAAATACATTAACTTGAAAGAGTGGTAAAGATGAGATAAGTTAAGTTATCAAAAATTCTTAAAACTAGAAATAAAAGTTTTCTTTAGAGATCATCTTCAAGGATTCTACTAGTCTTTCTTGGAATTTGATTAAGATTCATCACAAGTAGGACTAAGAGTTGAAGATGCTTGAATCTGCTTCCTGATATATGCTTGCAAGTCAGCTTTGAGAGAACTAAGACTAGCTACTATCAATGCCTGCAAATTTGAAACATCACACCTAGGAGAAGTGGTAGTTGAAGTGACATGTGGGACTATGCATGGAGTGGGAATGATGGTAGTAAGAGTAGGGATAGTAGGGGCTGCTGGTGTGTGTTAGGTATCAAAAATAGTAGTTGCTAAGTCATCTCTAGCTTGGCCTCTTCTGTTAGATCTTGTTCCTGACCCAAAACATCTTCAAAGAATGCTTCTTCATCTTCACCAATGCCTTCAACTTCTTCTTCAACGTTTCTTCAAGTTTTGCTTCTTGAACTTCTCCATGGGCTTCTCCTTTTCTAAGTTGATATTCTTCTTCATTATCTCCAGAAATTTCAGAGATCAATCTCCACATGTTATCATCATGATTAACATATCTCATTGTTCTCAAGGCTTCGATATTGATCTCATTATAACTTGATAGGCATGTTGGTTCATCATTAGTGAGATCAATTTGAAAATGTTGAAGGAATTGAGTAAGTGTAAGGCCCTGGAAAATTTTACAAATGTAAATTTTTGTTATTGTAAAGTTTTGCTAATTTTGCCGGGTCG
>JAYJMB010004297.1:0-13120 GCA_036873735.1 Pouteria campechiana | reverse complement strand
GTACACAGCAAATATAATCAATTGAGAAAAATCAATAATAATGGAGATTATTTGGTTCATTCCAAAGGCGACCAATTTTGGTCATGTCGTTCCATTTATTTATTTCTTCCTCATTTTCTTGTCCCCGATAAACAATAAGAAACATCCCCTGATTGTGTTGATATGTATTCATTGAGTATGAATAGACTGTTCAAGAATAGTGTGTATTCCATGGTTCTGAGGGGTGTAATTTATATGATATATATATGTGATTGTGGGGATAGAAAGTATCCCATGTCTTTAAACTTATTCTTGTGTATGAACGTCTAGATAAAAGGGATAAAGAATATCTCATTGTTTGATAGTATGTGCATGTTTGATTGGAAGGGGATAGTATTTCTTGATGTATCTTGATTGATAATTGTTATGTGATGGGAATGTACTAATAAATGATTTTTGGGGATAAGAGTTATCCCATGACTGTTTGTTTATTGTATATTATGAATGAGTAAATGTGTGGGGGTCTTGAGTACTTGTGAATGTTTATATGATTATTAAATGTGGATGTATAATAATGGAATGAGAAACATTCTGGGACTAATGAGATTGTTTGCAGTGCCCAAATAGCACAGTTATGGGGTTATGCATGTGTGACATAGTTTGATGTGTGTGGTGTCTGCATAGCACCTAGTTTTGTATGATGACCCTAGAGTGGCAGAAGGGTGAGGTGATGTGAGGTGCCTAGAGGGCACCTATATGATATAATTGTATACACCTGAAGGGCGTAGAGCATTGTAGTGAATTGAGGAGGACTAGAGTCTCCTTGATATATATTCATGTGTGATAGTGTGTATTCTTGTTCTGGATGAGAACATGTGGTTTTTGGTTTAATATTGTTTTATATTTCTGCCTACTTATTGAGTTCCCAAGATTCACACCTTCTTCTGTTAAATTTTTAGTAAACAAGTTAGACAAAGACTCTTAATTGTGGATTGGGACTAGCGAGGAAAAGTAGAAGACTTTTAATGGTATGATAGCATGTGGGGATTAGAATCTCATGATATTCTTGTATGATGATTTAATTGTATTAAATTATAAAGTTTATGATGTATTTGCATAATTGTAGCTTAAAGGATTCAAATGATGTATGTCGTGTCATAGTAAATCATTTAAGTATGAGAATGGATTTGTATTAATCCAGGGTAATTCTTTGCCATCATAAAACGGTTCCAATCTTGGGTAGAGCAGTGAGCATTGGTCTGAGTGTTTAGATATAATTATTATCTTGTAATTATGGAAATGTGCATTTTATTTGATTTCATGCATGTATATCAGGTTTAAATGTCCATAATATAGGTAGACTCTGCCAAATTTTAGACAGGATATTTCCCTTAGAATTAGGGAAATTGTGAGGTTATGAAAAGATTTCCCTGAAGAAGAAGAGAAATGGTAGCGTTTCGCATCGGCCCCAGTGTGGCATGGTCAAAACACATAGGGTGGGGATGCAGGGCGTTACAGATGGTATTAGAGCTAATTGGGTGTTATAGGAGATAATAAGCCCTGGACCATGATGGCAATGGTTATTGGAAACAATAGAAAATGATATCTCATACAGACATGAGAAAATATTAGTGTAAAGATAAATTGAAGCTGTGAGAAAAGGAAGGCATATGAATGACATTTGTGATTTGGAATGATATTGCATAATGGATACTAATATAGAATAAAGGTGATAGTTCTATGATAGCACAATTGTCGTTAGGGGTAATGTATACCTGTTATGATTAGAGTAGTGTGGGGAAGCGTAGCGGTACCTATATGGGACCATATTTGAATGCATAAATGTTATGTCCACAATGTATTGAAATTAGAATGATGGAACTGTGAAGTTTCATAAATAAGTGTTTGGTTTAGTGGGTTGGAATGGAGTTATTGAATTCCTTGATTTGCAGGGTTATGTATACCCTAGTTGGGTACTTGATTGATTTAATTGGGTATGCTATGTTATGACATGATGTCTATCTAGTTAAATGTATGCCCCCTAACATGTGTTTTGTTGCTTGTATATTGGACTAAGAGATGAATGAATGTTGTGATGAAATGTATGCCTTGAATGATTGGCTTGTATAGTGCCATGAGATTGAATGATATAAATGTATACTTTGTGCATTACATTGAATATTTAATATATACATTACCTGACTGCCCTGATATCCCTGATTGGCATGGTTATTGTATCCCTAGCTTGGACATGAGAATGTATAGTTGCATGGTAATGCATGGTATGAGTATATGTAATGCCCTGCCCTCTAGGGGCTATGACTCCATTTTACACTACAAATGCACATGATCATATTATGATTTTCCCACTTCCAAGGTGAGCTTATTTTGATAACATTTTCTAGTTGACCTAATGTTTATCAAAAATCAGACAGAGTCTTCCTTGAAAATAGGGTTATCCGCCTAGATACAAACATTCATCAAATATTAGGATACATTTGCCCCATTATAATTCATAAAAGTAAGAAACTATACACTCTAATATTCCTACATTCATCCACATAACATCCTTATAAGTCCACAGGCTCCCCCAGAACCACGACTACATCATGATAACAACAAATATATTTTTTTCACTCCTCCATTATACAATATCTATCAACATTTATCCACATATGCAAATATACAATGACATTTCCACACATATAAAATATACAGGATTTATGAATTTCATCAATTTATAACCCACTTGTACATCAGGGATTCCAATGCCATTTAAATGATACAACACTCAATCACTCTTTACCATTACATTCCAATGCAATATATAATACATTAAGATTAGGACATACCCCAAAATAATAAACAACATGCCATAAAATATCACATAATATATCTTCTATCTTTTGCTTACTAATATCAACTTCTCTTGGCTTGACCTACCATCTAAAAATATAAAACAAGGGTGAGTCTAAATAGACTCTGTAAGTAGACTGTGTGAAATCCAATAATCAAACTAATTCAACAAATCCAATCCATTCAAATAAATAGGGGTCCATAAGGCATCCCATAAACTAAATCAAATAATACATTTTCCAACTCAATTCAACATCTCAATATGCCATAGCATGAAGAATACAGTATCAATTGCACATTCTAAAGCAAATTACATGCTCTAGGATGATCATCTATTCCACATCACACATATACATAACACTAGAATATGCACATAGTACAATTTACATTCATGGGATAACTACAATACCTTCATTCAAACATCCATACACTAGAATAACAATAGAAAATATAAGCAGGGAATATCTTCTATCCCATCAAACCATACATTAACATAAAATATCAAAATGTTGTATTATGTAACAATCAAAGACATGCATACATCATAACATCTTGGGATCCTTACTAATCCCAATTCTCTCACATATTCACATTACATACAATAAGAAATGGAATATTCACAATCCCATCTAAGTCACATACACAATCATCAAGCCATATATTCACATATAAGAATATTATCAAATCACTTAGGAGATAATCACTATCCCCACCCAACCACACAGGCAAACATAAACTGCCTACTTACCTCAGAATAATTCATTCCATAATCTACATCTTTTCAAACTCAGCTTGTCACCTCCATGTCAGAAAATCCAACACATATCACATGAATCTCATATCTCATTTATATATACATACACATGAGCAATTCTTACTAATATAATGAAGCATAATGATCAGATTTTTCAGCCTAAGGTATCACACCATATTTTTCATGATTCCATTTTTGCACCACCAGACACGATCATAGTAATTATGTATAACTTTCTCATATTAACTTAATATTGAATATTTTTTTTGTTTATATAATTTCAATGCTTATAACTTTGATATTGAACACTTTTTCTAATTCAACGTTTAAAGGAGCAGTTTTAGTAATTTAGACATAAATCTCTCATATGAATTCAAAATCAAGTAATTCTTCTATCATTTTGTATATAATTCCAAAATCTACAATTTTATATTGACCACATTACTAATTCAGCTCATAATTTGAGTCATGGGCCCCACAAGTTAACACCTATTTATTTAGAGACTATTACACTCTTTTAGTTATAACTCTCTCATATCAAATCAGAATTTAATGTTTCTTATGTCATTGAAAAGCTAATTTCAATATGTACAACTATTATGTTTACCATGTTTCCTAAATCAATCAATATATTGGTCAAAATTGGGATGCCATCAACATTATGTGTATTTCAGTAATGGACACTCTACAACGGGCGAATTTCAAGGCATTTATTTCCTGAATTTGTTTGGACATGTTAATGTTGAAATTTTTCAACCAAAAGTTTTAACTTTTTCATTAATTACATGGATAATGAGCTCATATTTTTAGATTCACAAAATCAATTCATTTGATAAGGTTCTAATTGGCTCAAGATGACTATTTAATAAGGCATTTTAATGCAATACACATGTTCTGTTTCACACATTGTTGTCTACCTTAATCATCACATTAATTCAGATCTGTTTGAGGTAATTATCTGCCATATTAATACCGTAAATAAACCATGATTAACCATAGGTAGTTAGGCTTATCACTTAGCCAAATCCCATTAAAATAAGCCCTGACAGTTAGTGGACAACAAAGTGTTTTCCATTGAATTCCAATTTCCAGCTTACCATTTTTCATTTCCATTACATCTAATCTTTGTCTCAACTTAATTAAACATTAATCATGCTATAGTACTATTAATCACAACCCCTAATCATGCTAAAAAATTTTCTAGCAAACCCTAATAACCTAGGTTTAATTCCCATAGCAAAATTCCAGCAAGGTTTCCATAAATTAATTCCATAAACATGATTAGCAACTTCATTTAACAATTTTCATACCTGGATTTAGTAACCTCCCTAGTGGGTCCCAACTGTAGTAGTAAATCTTCAAATATTGATGGCTACACAATCTTAAATCCAAGAGATAATTGATGTCATGGGCTGCAATTCACTTCTATTAGCCTTTGCTATCAATTTTTCTAGCCATATCAAGGTAAAAATTATCAATTGAGAGATGGGGTAGAAGGCCTTACGTGAACAAGGGGTGAGCTTGCATGAAGAAGATGAAATAGAGAGATAGCAAAAGCTATCTTTATAATGAGCAAAGATCCAGTGATCTGCTACTCTAAAACACTCCATACATATGCACTTGCAAAGTTAAAAACATTCTCACCCTTATAACTTCATTTATTAACACACATGGGCTATCCTATTTGCAAATCATATGCCCATATTAATTACACACTTATTAAAAATGTCATCTCCCATAATTTAATATATTTTTCCTAATTAAAATTTAATTAATTTAGAATTTTCTGAAATTTATCGACATACACCGTATTTCACCTTTTTGCAAGCATTTTTCAATTTTACTTCACTTGTTATCATTAATTAATGTGTTTCCTCCTTATCCTCATAGTAATATGGATATTCCATCCATTTTTATAATTTTTTCATAATAAAATTTAATATTTTTCAATAGATACACATCCGGTGTTCCACCCATTTAAATTCATTTTCCTCTCACTTAAATCACTTATTTAACACACTTTGACACATTTCCAACCTCATCCTCATGTTTATATTAACAATCTAACCAATTCCATAAATTTTTCATGATAACGAATTGGCAAAAATTAACAAACGTTAAAATTCACATATTTGGAATTTTTGGGGTCTTACAGTATAATGCCCGTGGTAGACATGAGGACGCATGGACATGATGCATGTGATTGGCATAGGATGCTTGCACATAATATGTTATTATTGTGTTTGCATGACATGGATATGTGAATGACATGAATATACTTAAGTATGTGTGATATGGATATGTGATGCCTATGAGTATGCCCGGATATGACGTTGCTGAGTTTGAGAGGGCGGAGGCACATGATTTATGATTTTGCCTATGATGGCAAAGACATTGGTATGGCCTGGATTTTGTAATTCCGCCTATGTGATGGTGAAGACCTCTGGTGCCCATGTCTGGCAAAGGTAGATATGATATGTAGCCCCTCTAGCGCCCATGTCTGGCAGAAGTGGGTGGCCTATGTACCCAGATATTATTATTGCCTAATTAGCATGGTGGCCAGTATGGCTGATTTTTGTGAGATTCACCCAATTACATCAATAGGTGTGGATGGAGAACCTGTACTCCTGTAAAGGCGATGAGGGCGGAGTGCCACAGGATATAGTAGTGTGGCTTTCGTGGGCTTGATAAGGCTTCTAGCGGGGGATGCAGGGATTGATTTGACGTGCCAAAGAGTGGAAAGGGTGGTGTCTATTTTGTGATTGCCTCCCAAGATGGTGGAGGATGATATGATACGATATGGTCTATATGTCCTTGATATGATGGGCATGGGCATGGACATGCACATGGATGTGATGAGCATGGCATGGATGAGGTATGTTTGTATGATGTACTTGATAGATTATATGAGTATGTTGCATTGTTGCTTGATAGTGAATGTCGGCATGACATGAATGGTATATACATGCTTGCATGTGATTATGCTTGTGGACAAGTTATGAGCACAGGAATGTGCTATATATGTGACATATGTGTGGTATATTATGCATTATATGCATGACCCTGAGTTGGGTCAGTTACATGTGTAATCATCTGTGTAAGACTGTATACCACGACATTGGCATTGATGGCTAGACTAATTATGGTTATATTATGTTGACTTGAGTAAGTTTGTTATGAGCATCTTATGCATATATTATCTTTCTAATGGATTAGATCATATAATTAGTAAAATCTCCATTGTGTGGTGTATCATGCTAATATGGATCCACAAGGCATAAATGTACATTTGTTTGCTTTTGTGATTAGAGTGCATAGCGGAAACATGATAAGAATAAAATATGATATGATATTTTGGCATGTGGCTTTGTATTTAAATTTTTGAGGATGAAAATTTTTGTAGGGGGGTGGTATGTAACACCTTGGATGTTAAATTAAGGATTTTCATTAATTTAAGGGTTTTGAATGAAAAGTTGTGATTTGGAATTGTATATATGTGGCTTTATAATGTAAATTGTAATTGTTTAACCCAAATGTTGGGTACTTTGATGATTGATTAATGGAAAATTTTTGATTCTAATGCATGAGAAAAAGCATGAGAAAAACAAAGGAGAAATGGGAAAAAAAAAAACCAAATAAGCACAAGAGTATATTAAGAAAATGTTGAATTTAGAAGGGGTCATTTATAATCAATGTATAACATGAATAATGGAATCATCACAAAGTTGTAGATCTTGAAATTTTCTTTCTAGTGCATCAAAAATCATCTGTTTTGGATATCAGATGCGAAAGTCATGATCAATGCACTGAAACTGCTCCATTATGGTTAAAAAGTACCAAAATTACCAAATTGGGTTTCTTTATTTAAACTTTTTACATAGATGGGAGTTGATTTGGACAAAGTAATTAACATGAAAGTTGTAGAATTTGAAGTTAGATTTCCAATGCCTTAAAAATCAGGCAATTTGGCATAGCGTCAGTAAGGCATATTTTGCCCTGTCAAGCAAGTCTGTGTTGCAACACAGGGTTTCTATGCCATGGCACAAGTGTGGTTGTGCGCCAGAGCACTAAAAAATCATGATTTAAAATAAGATTTACTCCTCTTCTCCATTTTTCCCCCTTGCCATGCCCTGTTTGTCCCTACCCTAAAACCCGTCATTTGTGGCTTGATTTTTTTGAAGATTTGAGTGAAGAAGTTCATGTATTTTCATGGGAAACCAAGGTTTCATAAATCAAAACTCAATTTTTTGGTTGTTTGGGTGCATCCTCTTCACTGGGATTTTCATGGGGCATGAACCATGATCGACTTCAAAGATTTAAAACTAGAAATGGATGGCAAGATGAAGGCTATGCTTGGATTCCATGGTAAGTACATTTTTTAAAACCAAAATTTTGAGTTTGGCATGCTATGGTTTAAACCCATTTGTGAATAGTAATTTTAGGGTAGTTTGGAAGATGACTTAATGCAAATTCATGGGGGCAATTAGTTAATACATGTTTAATGGTGATTTGGCATGAGAAATTCAAATTTTGCAAACATAGGGTTTTTATGAATAGTACAAATTAGGGATTTCTTGATAAATATTATATTAATCATAGGAAAAATGATTAATTGCATGATTATGATGTTTTAGGATTTATATGGGACTAGGGAAATTGGATTTTTGATTATGCCCTGATTAGGGGTTAAAGATGATTTTTGTACATGGGCTAAGTGAGCCATGAACTCATTGAATTAAAAGTTTAATCAAGTTATTTTAAAGATGATTATATGATAATTATGAGTACATAAAGCGAATGTTGTAAGAAATGAAGATTTTAGTGATGCCCTATTGAGAAACCCTAAATTAAGTAGAGATTATCGCATGTTTGTTTATTATAGCCTATGATTGGCATTGAAAGAAGTACTAATAAGATGTATCAAATACATGATTATAAATGGGATTGTTGATCTGTATAGAATGATCTAAGAAGGATGAAAAAGCATAAAGCTTGAGGAAATGGTTTGGAGCTAAAGGCCTGAGGTAAGTAGGTGGATCTAGTTGGACCAACAAGAACTAAAAGTCTTGGAGGGAAACATTATGCATAAGTCATTGTGGATGACTGTAGTAGATTCACTTGGATAATGTTTCTAGCATCTAAAGATGAAGCTTTTTCATTCTTTGAAAGTTTTTACCAAACGTATACAGAATGAACAAAGTTCTCACATTATTGTCATAAGGAGTGATTATTGTGGGGAGTTTGAGAACCATAGATGGACTAATTTGTGTGAAAATAATGGAATCCTTCAAACTTTCTTTGCACTAAGAACACCCTAGAAAAATGGAGTAGTGGAGAGGAAAAACAGTTCCTTACAAGAGATGGCAAGGAATATGTTGAGTGAATATGATCTACCATAGTATTTTTGGGTTGAAGTAATGAACATTGCTTGTTATGTTATCAACAAAATCTTTGCTAGACCCATACTCAACAAAACTCTATTTGAATTGTATTATGGCAATAAGCCAAATATTTCTTATTTTCATACATTTGGATGTAAATGCTTTATTCTTAAAATAGGCAAGGAAAATCCTAGAAAATTTGATAGTAGATCTGATCAAGAAATATTTCTTGTATAGTCCATTATTAACAAGGCATTTAGAGTATACAACTTGAGACTTAAGATTGTAGAGGAATCTATTCATTGCAAATTTGATGAACATACTAACTCCATGAAAAGAACTAATGATTTTGATAATGAGACAGATAATCTTTTGACAAGTGTTGAGAAACTGAAGTTACAAGATAAACAAGTAGAAGCTCCACTATCAAAGACAACAATGGATGAATCTACACCATCCACAACAGAGGTAAATGAGCAACATAACACATATCTTCTCAAAGATTAGAGGTTCATGCATGCTCATCCTAAAGACCAAATAATTGGTAATGTTTATGACAAAGTTAGAACTAGATCATCCTATTACCAAATATATGGCAATTTTGCTTTCATTTCTTAATTAGAGCCAACTTAGACCCAGCATTAGAAGATGAAAACTGGATTTTAGCTATGCAAGAAGAATTGGACCATTTTAAAAGAAACAATGTGTGGACTCTTGTTCCAAGACCAAACCATTAATCTATTATAGGAATGAAATGGGTGTTTAGGAACAAATATGCTGAATCAGGAATTGTAGCAAGGAATAAGGCAAGATTAGTTGCAAAAGAGTACTATCAAGAAGAAGGTATTGATTTTGAAGAGTCATACGCCCCTGTTGTAAGAATTGAAGCTATTAGAATACTTCTTGCATTTACATCATATATGAATTTCAAGCTATATCAAATGGATGTAAAGAGTGCATTCTTGAATGGTTTCATTAATAAAGAGGTAAATGTAGAACAACCCCCTAGGTTTGAATACCCTCATAATACAAATCATGTCTTTAAACTCAAGAAAGCCCTCTATGGTCCTCCTAGAGCTTGGTATGAGAGGCTAAGCAAATTTTTGATTGAAAAAGGTTTTTTAATGGGTAAAGTGAATACTACTCTCTTCATTAAGCATGTAAAGAATGATATACTCAAAGTTCAGATTTATGTTGATGATATAGTATTTGGTGCAACTAATAAAAACCTTTGCCAAAAATTTTCAAAACAATGCAAGGAGATTTTGAAATGAGCTTGATGGGTGAACTCAACTTCTTCTTGAACTGCAAATCAAAAAAGCAAAAGAAAGAATTTCCATTCACCAAGTCAAGTATACAAAGAAAAATTTTAAGAAATTCAACATTGAAGTGGTAATAGATATGAAATACTAATGAGTACTTTAATAAAATTAGACAAGGATGAAAAAGGTAAATATGTTTGTCACAAACTCTATAGGAGCATGATAGGATCTTTTACTATATTTGATCGCCAGTTGACCAGATATAATGTTTAGCATCTACATGTGTGCTAGATTCGAGTCAGATCCCAAGGAGTCACATCTTATTGCTATAAAATGAATCTTTAGATACCAATTAAACACACCAAACCTTGGTTTGTAGTATCCAAAAGGTTCTGACTTCAATTTGATTAGGTACTCAGATGTAGGTTTTGTTGGATATAAAGTGGATAGAAAGAGTACCTCAAGAGAAGGTTAGTTTCTAAGGAGCATGATCATGTCATGTTCTCTAAGAAATAGACATCTGTCGCATTATCAACTGCTGAAGCTGATTTTGTAGCAGTAGGCAGTTGTTATGCACAGATCCTATGGATGAAACAATAATTAAGTGATTTTGGCTTCAATTTTTTTAATATACCCATAAGGCATGACAACACCACTACCATAAATTTGACCAAGAATCTAGTCTTGCATTCCAAAACAAAGCATATAGAAAGTAGATATCACTTTATTAGAGTTCATGTTTAAAATCATATATGTTTAGAATTTATGCCAATTGAAAATCAGCTAGCAAATATTTTTACTAAGCCTCTTCCAGGAGATAGAATTAGCATATTAAGAAGAGAATTAAGCATTTTAGATCCATGTGCTTAATTTGCAATCTAGTAAGAATGCTCAAAAACATAATTTGAAAATTCATGTCATTTCAGAGCCTCCAAAATCCCTTTCAGACCCTCTGATAACTCACTTCGAAACCTCTGATAGTATATCTTCCTTCAAAGCCCAATTCTTTTTAACATTCTATTTTGTTGCCTCTGAAGATCACATGTATCCTAGATTATTTATTTTAGAGCCTCCAAAGATAGAATCCATTATTGTTTCAGAGGAACCAAAACCCTAGCCGGTGAATTTGATAACTTCTAACCCATATTAAAACCCTTGAAGACCTCTAAAAGCCTAAAACCCTTTCTTCAAGCATCCAATATCCCCCTTCAAAGAAAACCCTTTATCTTCTTGCTTGATTCAAATTTTTGAGCGCAAACGATCCTTCCTTCACATCATTTCTAAGGAAAACACAAATTTCCTCCATTGATTCTTTCCACCTCAGTCTGAAATTCTCATTTTCTCATAACCTTAGCCGCTTCTACTATAATGGTGAGAACAAAAGGAGCCACCAAATCAGCAGACAACAAAAGGAGGGAGATAGAAGAATATCCAGAAAGAAGAGCAACCAAAAGAGTCAGATAAGAAGACAACACACTTGAGATAACATTTCTCAATAGTGAGTCCAACTACTTAAGATATTTGGAAAGATATGATGATAGAAGGATTATAAAAGGAAGGATTTTCAATTTTGATGCTTTCGGGGAAAGTAGTATGAGACTAGAAGTGTGTGAATGGCTAACATATCAGGGTTGGACTAAGTATGTAAGTTACAGAGACATTTTCTATCCAAGATTAGTGAAAGCTCGTATTTGTAATCTTAATTCTAAGTCAAAAAATTCATGTATAAAAGAAGTGGAGATTGAAGTATCCATAGAAAGGTTGAGAAGATGCTTTAATCTTCCTATAGTTGAAGCAAAAAATGAGTGGCGTACCTGACAAGAATTATTCTCGGATTTGGCAGGAGCTGAAATAGATGAGAAAGAGAACTACCTTCATTCCAGCCACCTAAATTTGAGTCTCAAATTAGCCTATTTGATTGTAATGAACAATGTGTATTCAAGAAGAGGAGTCACAAGAGATGTCTTAGAGAAAGATGATAGAATCATCTGGGCATTGAAGAACAAAAGAAAAGTGAATCTGACAAAATTAATGTCAAATCAGTCAAAAGCACCACAAGATTCCTCTTCCCTATGGAATGGCTTTGACTAAGCTTATAAGAGAAGCAGGAGTTATTTTGTCCAAGGAAAATGGAGAGCATCCTAGGGACTTAGACATAATTGATGAAAAGACTTTGAAAAGAATGGGCTTCAAACCAACATCACAAGGTTGGATCATTGAAAAACCTATAAGAGCTGCGCAATTGAAAAGATCCAGACCAAAAGAAGAAGAAGTTGAAAGCACAAAAAGACAAGAGACAATGGAATAGGCAACAAAAACACAAGAACAAATTTCCATAAATGAAGTTCAAGCAGAAGTAGAGAGAAGAGAAGAAACTTCAAGAGAGGAACTAAGAAATGTTAGAGATGAGGAGTCAGAGGAAATATTGAGAGAAGAAAGTGAGACAGCAGCAGCAGCAAAAACCACCTCTTTAGCATTTGTTAGGTCTCCATCTCCAATGAGACCTTCTTATCGACCATCACCACCAACCTCTCCATCAATTCCTCCTACTCAACCCATTCCACAAACCTTGGAAAATAATAGACTGGGGAACATAGAAAATCTTTTGTCATCTCTAGCTCTTCAAATTAACAAAATTGTTCAAAAGTTAGAGAATTCCATGTCATCTCTCACTTTTAGAGCTGACAAGATTGACCAAAGGCTTGACTCGCTAACTTCATTAGTAGAGTCACTTAGAGATCAAACTTATCACCTACATTCATCATCTCCAACTCACTTCTCTCCAATCAAAACTCATTCCCCCATTCATTCCCCCACCCCCCCCCCTCTCCACCCATTCCTCACACTCATCCTCTGCAACTCTAGAAGTTGTTCAGCCTGAGGCAGAC